>CAFUXE010003081.1:419297-441532 GCA_903364295.1 Serranus cabrilla
CCCCAGACACGTCTTAGGTGTAGAGATGTTCTTGTAATAACGTTCTCATAATTAACTTGTTAATAAACAATGTATTTCCCATTTATTTAGTGATAAATACACCATCATGTAATTATACCTGTTCTGAGAAACAGTACAAAGAGCCAGTTTGTCCTCAGTGTAGATGGCGCCAAGATGTTGTTGAAGATAAGCGGTCTATTTATCTGATAGAAAGACACCTCTGTTGCATTTTTCCAACCTCTCTCTCTAATCGTCTGTTATGATAAGCAAGTGAAGACACGTCTGACGGATTTAATGTTTTAACATCAAAATAAACAGTGTCACAGGCCCTTATCTCTGCATCTCAGTGGTATGTCTTTGCTCTATAAATCATTGTCTCTGTAATAAAAATGAGATCCCACAGAATACAGTGTGTATTGCACAGTTCTCTTCCATGGCCTTTAAATGGCTTTTTTTTATGATGTAGAATATTATACACACGTATTTACTTAACAGTATCACCTTTGTTCTTCTATTTTGTGTAAGAGAAAAGTCTTATCACTTGCAAAATAAGAATGCATGCATGTAAACCATTTTAGCCCCCAAAAGTGCAATTCTTCAACCTTAAACACACATCATGCATTTAACAAAAGTTTAATTGTATGCATAAAAAAATCCTGATGCAGTTTGACTAAGAACGATAAATGCTAAAAATGAAGAATTTGCTTACAAAAGACCATGCAAAGTGAAATGAATGACTTAAATCTCAATCCCACAGTATCACAATACCATATTTAGGCCTTGGGAGTCTAGGGAGAACCTTTTCCCAGCCTAGTTAGGACGTCTGCCAGCAGAGGGATTGTCCAGTAGCAGGCTTTCTCCAGAAACTTGGCCCCAGGCCTCCATGCAGAACCAAATAACTCCACTGAAGTTACTGTAGAGCTTGTGTTAGAGCTTGAGTTTCCAGAGCTTTAGTGGAAAATGAGGCCTTTATCATGAAAAGGAGACCACACAAGAGCCGCATAGGTATTAAACTTTCCCACTAAAAGTTTATTGAGTTATTTTGGTTGCAACATCGCAATACCCAGCCCAGTATGGGCCCCCCAAAAATAGAAACCAGCATAGTAGTTTTAACATGGGATCTCACAATAAAAACCAGCTCCCTGAAGCAGCTAAGTGCTGGGCAGGTAAATGCTAGCAGGGAATCCTCAGGATGTTTCACTGTGTGAAGGGCTTTCCCATAGCTCAGGAAGTACAGAAGCTGACGCATTGCAGGCCTGCCCGTCTGTCTTTTGGCAGCTGATTTTCTCTTGCCCTCCTAAGCTTTAGAGGACCACTGAGGTTTCCCAGTCAACAACTTTGAGCCAGGTTCAAATGAAATAATTCCTCAGTCTCTTTTCATGTTGGATCATTAGTTGTTCAGTCAAACCATTGCCTGTCGATTTACTAGGGGTCCTGGAGAGGTTGAAAAGCAAATGGGACCTGTAATAAATCTCCAGACATGGACACTGGGGTGCTGTACAGACACATTGAAGAATGGTTCGCCTTCTCATTTTCAACTTGGGGCGATTTATGTTTGGCTAAGAGCTAGCAGGCTAATTTGATGCTGCTAATGGTGGGATAGCATGTGGGAATCACCTATCGTCTCCGGATGACGGTCATGGTAATACATGCTATAATTAGACAGTGAACCCTTGATGAGTGCGAACCTATATAACTACATCCGTCAGATTGACTTCATAACATAACCAATGATGTCACTTATCACACAAGGGAATTTCACAAGGGCATCTCCTTTATCTCCTTACCAAGATGGACATTCTCTGTCAACTTTAGATTGTTGGCTTCTTATCCAACTGCCTGTATTAGTGTGAGGAGTATTTTATTCAAATGAAATGGATTGAATAAGTTCCCAAAGCCCTAAATATCTCTTGCATTAAATGTGTACTGCTGATGCCTAAATAATTGCTCACTTTCCCAGGGCCGTTATGGAAAAGCCTTTGTTCTTTGGCAGTTAAGGCGGAAAGCTGGACAGATGCTGACTTCATGATGAACATCGAGGCCCCAGGTTAATAAGAACAGAGGGTGGGAGTTGTGGAGTTTTCATGGGTGGGTGAGGGGGTACCTAGATTAGGTTTTAAACTGGATACGTGAAAAAAGCTTTGGGAGAGAGGATGTTGTATTTGGAGGATTGAGGTATTAGGATACAGTTTACTTGTAAATTCTCCAGCATATCTCATGGTGGGCGTCAATTAATCAATTATCTCCTGAGGTTAATTGTCACCTTTTGGCTTGACAAACAAAAAGTTGGAACAAAATTGTACAGTTCCTTCAAGACCAATTCTACTACTGACTTTTTGTGTTATAAAAGTTGAAAAATAGAAATTCCACCAATAATTCACCAAAAATAGTATGACATTACAGCTGGAGTTACCAACAACGACAAACAGTTTTTTATGAGATATGATATGTGTCATCTGAAGCCTAAGGTCACTAGATTTTCCGAGGATTAAATAGATAAGTTCATATTCGTGATGCCACCAGACTTTCTAAATGCTCCTTAGCATTATACAGCCCTTAGGGCTTCTGTTACCAACATATGTAATTTGTAGCTTGTAATTTAATCTTTTATATCTTAAAATTATGTAAGTATGTAGCAGAGGGAACCCAATTTCCATCACACTAAAACAGTGTTTTCACAGTTCTTGTGAAGATCTGATTCCTCTAATATAAATAAATGATTATAAGGTTGAGGGAGCGTGGGAGCGACTGATGCATTGACTCATCCCGAGTATACAAATGCAATAATGAACACGCCTGTTTTTGTTTGGAAACCAAAAATCATGGAACACCCATCCAGGAAAGGTAATTAAAGATCATAACGTTGTGTTAAAAAACAACAACAACAAAAAATGCCTTGGATACCAGCACAGACGCTTGTGAAAAGACTTTGACCCAACTACAGTTGCTGCAGTTTGGACAAAGTAGGGTTTTACTTTCAAGAACTTTCTACCTAAAACACCAGCATTGTTATGTGAAGTGGGAAATTACTTCCCTCCCTTTGGGTTTAATAACTCATGGCTGACTGTATGGTATATAGGATGGTTTGTTATCCATTTTAATCAAACTTTTGTCAAAAAAATCTAATTTTATTGCTTTCAAATCCAATTTAACTTAAGCGTTCGACATTGATGTAATGTCACAGTGCAGCATCCACCACTTCCTTCCTTTTGCTGAAGTCATTGTTTGGGTTTACAGTCAGAGTTTAACGGTAATGTTTCAGAGTTGACGTGTGTCCTTCTATCAGTCACAGTTTCCTCAAATATGACTCAGCTGTCTTTGTTTGAAATGGGCAGATCACAAGCTCTATCAGAGGGGTGGAGAATGACCTTGACTTGTACCTTGACCCCCCCACACCCCGCCACGCCATAACAGTTTGGGTGGGAGGGAGAAGTTAAGATGAGTTTCCTGTCTCTATTATTTTAGTCCTGAATGGGAACTACTATGAAGTAGTAGTAGAACTATTGTGGACTTTCTGTGAATGTCACAGAGAAACTTTTGGTAGGGTAGCACAAGGACACTTGTATAAAATAAAGACAATATTTATCATCAAGCCTAATTATAGGTGTTCAGCTCTGTCCTGAATAACTCTAAAAAAAACACTGAGGGTTTTAAGTCACTCAACAGGAAGCACCTTTCTGTACTTGCAGATCAGTTCTTCATGTCCCCTGTTTGAACTTTTTGGGATAGGAGGTCACAACACTATCCACCACCTAAACCAAGATCAGAGATTCTGTCAAAGGTAACCAAGTAATGCAGGTTTTCAATTTGCTCAGTCTCGCCAAAGGGAAATGATTCCCTCACCCAACCTCTTTGAAATCTACTTCAATCTATGAAAGTGGGGGTCCAAAGGAAACAGGTTTAATCTTTTGATTCAAGTGTCCCTCACTGAGTGCCGAATTCTCTTTAAAGTATGAGTTGGCAGCATGACTCCTGAAGATCAAACTGTTGCTGTGGTCAAAATAGTGACATCATCAATTTAAAATTGTTTAAATTGATTTTGGGAAGACAGCAATATGGAAAAAACTCAAGGTTGACTGCTTTGGTTTCCAATTACCGTGACCTTTTCCAAACACTGACGTCTCAGAAGATGAATCAACAATTTATTCTGCTTTCGGATCAACCTCTATCCAAAATATAATTAACTTACCCTGTTGTTGTTTTGTAACTTTTTTTTTGTTATCCGGAGTGGCCTAAAGAGCAAACGTCAAGCTGAGGAGGAATAGAGTGTGTAGGAGTGTGTCCATTCTGGCAGTGGCCCTCAGAGCTCAGACACCCATCACAATGTGAGCGCAGCAGGCCGAAAGTCCTGGTTCCTTAGAGAGTCATACACTTTGACACACAAACACACACACACACACACACACACACACACACACACACACAGCAGCCATCCATTACTCCAGTCCTATTATTCAACCTTGCAGCCCCCCTTTTCTCCCATTTCTCACGCTTTCTTGTAATGTGCTGCAGTTCCTGATTTTATGGGGACAGGACCAAAATGGAGACGAAGAATTACGTCAGCTCATATTGTTATTCAGAGATTACATAAACAACAGCTGCCACACATAAAAGAAAAGCACTGAAAATTTAAATGCAGTTTCTAAAGCCTGTGGAACCAACACTGAGAACCGCCACCTCACATTTCAAATTCAAGGTGTCCACTTGTCCCGCTGTCCTCCCATTCAAATCCACTGAATGATGTGAAGTCTGTAGACACAGGGCAGATTTTATTACTGCTGTACCTAGAGAATGAGAAAATATACAGTACACATAAAATGTGATTAAAAATTTGATAAGAATAAAAAACATTTTGTGCAATCTGAGGAAACGATAAAAAGCATTGTTGCGTAATGACCATTTAATTAAAAAAAAAAAAAAAAAAACTTTTCATGTATGTGAAATAGATTTCAGTTGTAATTTAAGACAATTTCAAGAGAAAACTGACAAAGTCCTATCCAGTCTAATCAAATACCGGAAAAGTCCAAGAAACTTGTGTTGTAGATTTGATCCCAGATTTGATCCCAAACTGTCAGCAGTACACACAGCATTATCCCCAAACCAGCAGGCTACTTATGTAACAGTCAACACGAATCAAATGAAAAATGACCAGACATAGAGTAAAAATTATGCTGGATTTGCAGCTCCAGCCTGGTCCTTTTTCCCAGGAAGAGAAAAACAGGCTGTATTTTTGAACTACTGCATTACTCACAACCCCCCCTGATATAATTGGCCATAGCCAGAGCAGGGAACGACATGCCCCTCTCCAGGCCATGGCCAATCTCCTGCACAGATCAATCAAAGCCGTTCAACACTGGCCCTTTCAGCACCAGGCCACCCCTGAACTGATGAATGACCTGGACTACAGTATACCCCCTGCACACACACACAAACCTGATGCAAACATGTGGCTGCTACAGTACAGTCAGGCTGGCTTGACAAATACCTGTTGCTGCCCACCCACCTTCCAAGTGCACAGCAGTTGAATGAGTCCAGCAGAGAAATATATCTCATCTGTTGCTGAAGCTGAACATAATGCAAGTCCATTTGGTAGTTTCCTTTATTCAAAGAGTGCATGAGCAACCCTGGTGGGAACTGAACCCCTTACCCCTCAAATCTGAAGAGTCTGAACTCTGGTAGCATATGCATGCATTTGAACAAACCATCCAGCAGAGCAGGTGCACTCACATCCACTGTCAAAGAGAAAGCATCTTTCAGGAAGAGCCTAAATTACTCATACAAAAAGAAAACAGCTCACATCCTCTCCATGCCCCTTTAACTTGAATTCAGCAGAGCAGTAGCTAGATTTTAGAAATACTAAGGTCACCACTCTTAAAAATGGGATTTTTCATATTTTATACATTCACTTATTCCTACAGTTTTACTTTCTGTACAGAACAGGATGATCTAAATCTTATCTTCATGCATTCACCAGACTGATGGGAATAAACCTCTTGGGGATAAATGCTTATTATTTTGTTGGTCCAAATGTCTATGTCCCATATATTTCTAAAGTGCCTTTACAGTGGCTAGTCATCATTGATGACACCCACCTGTCAATCAAATGGTCACGCTCAATTATGCATAACTTATGCCATTTCTCAAAGTGGGTCATTTACGTGAAAGAAAGCCTTCTATTAGTAGTCCACCCACATTCTACCCACATCCGCACTTAATTGGCACATGAACATCTCAGCCCTCACACTTCCATGGTAGTGCAATAGTTTGATAGCTATTAGCAGAAACAGTCATTGAAGATTAATGTCAAGTAAGGAGGTGTTTGTGTATATATTTCCCCCTCTCTGCACATTGCTTCTGGTAATCTGATACTGGTGTTATTCTTTTCCCTCAATTTCCCTGACAGGTGACACATGAAGTGGAAAAGTCAGGAGCTGAATCATTTGAAGGCTTTTTGGTTCATGTTCAATTCACAGTGGTTTCCCTTTAATCACCACAGAGGAAGAAAAAACATGACACTTGGCAGCGGGACGTGGATATTTTTAATCGGGAAAAGCTTAACATAAATAAGACACGCGCTTCATGTTTTCATAATAGTCATTAAGTGTTACCAGTAAGCCTCTTATTATTTCTAAACAAAATACTGTCCCAGATATGTAAGATATTTTTAGTAGGGGTGTAAAAGCTTCAGTGTCGGTTATAGAACTTCCAAAAAAGGTATTTTGTGAATCATGTACTGTATCAGAGTAATTTATTAGTGTAAGTATTAGGAAACAAGTAGCAACCATAGCAGCTTGCCAAGAGAAGCCAATGCAGAAGTGCTTTAGATCTGCATATTTGCTTCTGGCCAGCAGGGGGCGACTCCAACGGCTGCCAATAGAAGTCAGGTTGTATGAAAGTCAATGGGAAAATGGCCCTAAATCTTTGACTTTGACCCTTTCACAGTGTGATTTCAGTTAATCAAAGTTAACTGTAACATTTTGGTCATGTTTAGTGTTTGTGGGGCTAAAAGACATGTTCATTTTTATTAATGCAAGCTCATTGCTTATCCAGCTTGTGCTAGCATTGGCTGATAGCTTAGCATCCTTCCAACTACCTATCCTGCACATGCTCTGGCTGCAAAAAAAAACAAGATGGCGATGGCCAAATTCATCGTCCATCCCTAGTCTTAACACTTTTGTTGTCTTTTTTTTTTTTAAGTCTATCATGTGTGAGTCTGGAATCAGAAGTTCATGAGGTGAATTCAACCATCTCTCCATCACTTTCACCCCAGTCACGCCATGTCTCTTACGGACTCTTTCTTTATCATCGGCTCACTCGCTCCAGTCTTTCATGTTTTTATTCTTCCAGCTCTCTTTATTATCTCTGTCTCCTTTCCCTTTCTCACTGTTGCTGTGAACTGCCTTTCCCATGCGCTGCAGGCGTGGTTATACCCAAATCCAAGAGGGAATTGCTGAGAAAACATCTCTGGTTACCTCCGTCTCTGTGGCTATGCTCCTTACCAATTTTTACAACTGGTCCGTTTGAAGTCATGAATGAAAAATGACAATACTCTAGCTCTGACCTAAAAAACAGGTTGGTGAGCTTGATTCACTGGCAATTAGAAACCTCACACAAGTATTGAATGCAAGTGCTGGGCTGCATTCAGGCTTCTGCTTCTTACTTCTGTGATCAAAAGCCTCAATTAAGGGCATGTAAAAGCTCTTAAGAAAGAGTAAACTAAGGCCTTCCATGGCACTATGTGGGCGCAGAATGGTAGATTTCCTATTTCTTAACTAAATAAGTCTGGTAGAACAACTGTGAGTGTTTATTTAAATTTAAAACGGTGTCTCAATGAAGGACCTGGTCTGAAATGAATTTCCATGAATCCAAATGTCAATAGAATCAACTAGTGGTACGTTTAACACTGATCCCTCTCTACTATGACCTCGATTGTTCCCTGACCTTTACCATGTGGTGATTATTGTAACCGTCATGGTGATGATCGTCCCGTAACCTTAACAAAGCAGTCACTTTGACCCAAAACAGGATGTTTACTTAACCTTAACTTAGCAGTTATTTTAACCCAAACCACGATCTTTCCCGAAATCTAACCAAATTGTAACCATAGCTGTGTTAGCTCACAAAGCTGCATTTTTGCAGCAGTGATTTTTAACGGTTTCAGAAAGCACAGACAGATGTCATTGTTCTGCCTGTATGCATGTCAGATCATGTCTCTTTTTAAAGGGCAGTTAAAAGCACTACATTTTGTCATTTGGAGGACTTTTTCACCTCTTAAGATGACCCTTTGCACTAACCTCTGGTGAATGTTATTTAGCCAACTCGAAATGGAAATATATACATCAAATGTTAGTGAAAACATTCTGTTCATCCCAGTATTTTCCCAGCTACCGTTTAACAATGAAATGTCAATTTCAACTTTTAAGCCAACTGAGGAATGGGTAAACTTGCTAATGAAGATCATGTGATATAGTTGAAAGCCCCAGAGGAGCTATTAAATGGACCATGAGCTGAGATCAGCTATTACACAGCTTGTAGGCACTGCAGGTCAGACCACAACGTTAGCTCGTCCTGGTTCTGGATGCTTTACATTAATTAGACAGTATGTCCTGGTTTTATCTTAAACCATATAAAGCCTGTGACCGTGGTCGGTGGAGTCGTGCCGCTGCTGATGGGAGAAGCCCCCTGAAGAATTTTCTCAGTTTGAACCACGAGGATATTCCAACAGAGCTGCTTGCTGTGATTTTGCAAATGAAAAAAGAGGTGATTAGTCCTGAATTTGCCTATTAATTGCGAGAATATGAAGCTGCATTGATGTTCACAATTGAAAGCTAAGCCCGTCACAGGCGTGAATGTATAATTGACCCTTTGAATAAAACGTTTGGAAGCAACCGCACGCTGAAACACACCCACACAGGACTTATTTTTCTCCCACTGCCTAATAGGCTTTCTTCCTCCTCCTCCTCCTCCTCTCCCTCCTCCTCCTTCCTTTGCCTTCTTCTCTTTTTCTCTTTTCCAATCTTACGAACACATACACACGCCCGACCACCTAGACAATTACAAACGTCTGCCCATTTTGCCTTGGGAACTTTTGGCAGTTTATGGGCCAGATACTGCACTTTAAAAGAAACAATTTGGTATATTCATGAAAGAGCAGATCATAAAATGCTGCTCCACGTAGTGCAGATACCTCAAGGCCCTCTACCTTGAGGTAAATGGTCAACTCGTAGCTTTCTTCATTTATGAATATTGCTCTTGAGCAACAGTAATGGTGTGATTTTGGATCATTGAGAGTTTGTGTGAAGTGCAAGGTAGACTTTGCAAAAGGCAAAATGGTTATTACTAAACATATGAATTCGTCTACATTTTTTCTCTGAATGGCTTTCCTCAGAGGCTGAATTTTAAGATTTAGCATCTTATCACCACCAGAGGGCACTTTTCTGGAGATGGGAATTTAAAAGTTGATGCTTTTTCCCAAATGTGTCCCCTTAACCTTGGAAAAAAAAACATTTTTATACATATTTCCCACTTTTAAAAAAATGAAAACTTAATTTTGTCCACACAATAATGAGCTAAGAGCACTTAGTTCAATAAAATAAGGGTTTAACTCTAAGTGTTGACCTCACCCCTCCTGAACAAAGCAGAGTGGAATCTCACTCAGTTATCCCTTGTGGCTTTTATGTGTCGTACCTAACTTTAGTTGTATGTAACATATCTGGTATGGAATTAATCTGCAGATGCTCCGGTTCAAAATTTAATGATGTTAGTTGTTGAGCCAAGACGTGGCCTGCAACAGATCAGGGATGGCTTGTTTTTAGCCTATTTGATTGCTGGAAATGGCTTTTGCTGTTTGATTTTGTCAGTGAAAGATGTTTTTCAACAATTGTGAATCACCCCAACCACAAGAGCTTCACATAAAGCATACAAACCGATAGGACTCCAGACCAGAACATAATGGAATTAGCTTAAAAACAGAAAACTGTATATTTTTCACAAATATCTAAATATAAACAATGATGTGCTGAGGTCATACTCCCAGCGTGCTAAAAATGATGTATGCTCCATAAAAAAAAACTGTACAGTTGTCCAACACCTTCAGCATCACTTGAAGCAAACATCTGTGGCATCTGTACCAGTTTTCTCTCTTCTAATGAAGTTTTCCATCAAATGAAAACAAGAAAAATGAGAGCCAAGGCTAATGACGATGTAAGAAGACAAAAAATAACCATCTCAATCATGTTCAAGCCATCATGTGCCCCTCTGGCCTTGTTTGATGTATTTTTCAAACAAAGGGACAGAAACCCCCCACAGGACAGAACAAAGACACACAACACTTTCCACATAAATGTGGAGTGGAAAGAACACTAAAACCAGTGTAAGAGTGAGCAGATGTGCCCCGGCACAGAGATGACACCATGTCGTTTGTCTTTGAAAAAGCCACATGTGTCTGATGTTGGGGACATGTAAAAAAAGTCTATCGTCATTCGAGGTGCGGAGAGGAAAGGCTCAGTGGTGCTGAAGCTGTTGGGTGGGTGGCAGTTTTTCTTTTTTTTGCTCTGTCTGTGTGTTGTCAGCAGTGCCACTCCTGCCACCTTCTGGACCTCAGTGGGACGGATGGATCGGGTCAGTAAAGGATGTGAAGTCAACAGTTTGCATGTGAACGAGAGACCTCATCCCAAAGGCACAGACCAATGACAGCAGCTGTTTCAACTACAAGATGAGTCTTTATCTTTAGCTGATGCTGACTTAGACCTGACTAAATGATGTCATTTTGAGCTGAAATCTTTCATGCATGAAAAGCTGCACGACTGAGTAAAAAAAAAAAAAAGCTAAATAAATAATAAGGCCACTGAAGGTGCTAGGACACGCCATAAAAGATGGAACGTGCAGTGACAAATTAACACAATTAAGGAAAAATCAGATAAACTCAATCTGGAGAAAGTCAGACTGCTGAAGTGTCAATAGTCATTTAATGGTCATGTGACTATTTGGCTTAAAGTAATGTGAAATATGTAACCCTGGCTCCTGGCACACAGTGAGAAACAACCAATGTTTCGGATAATAAGATATAAAGTTCCACAATACTGTAATCACTTTATACTCGTCTGTACTGCAGCAATGTAACACTGAGTTACAGACAAATCTAGTACTCACATTGCAGCTAATAATCAAACAATTACTTCAACAACACCAACACTGGTAACAACTGATTTTGCTCTGATGGGCAAGATGTGAAATTGTGTTGTTTTGTTATTTTTATTTATTTATCACCAATAATATGCAGTACTTTAAGAAATGAGTGTGAGCTCAGCAGAAGTTTGTGTGGTGCTGAAGAAAATATATTAAATAAAACATGAAATTGCAAACCAGGCTGTGTCAAAAGCAGCTATCTCTGTTCCCTTCACTGGCCTTTAAACAAGAAGATGCAATCAAATGTAGAACTCAGACACATCAAGCTAGTTTACATCACTGTTCATTCTTGCCAATGATAATTGAGTTCCAGAAATAATTTAACATCAGTAATCCTCATTATTAATACAATTTGTCAGTTCCTCGCTGACCTCAGACTGTTCAATCTTTACAACTGAAAAATACTACACACACCGTACTTCCTCCAGCTATAAAAAGAGATCTCATCAAGACTAATCTGGAAAATGGTGGTTAAATAAAATGATTTAGAAATTATACAGTAAGTAGAAAAGCATCAGTAGGATGATGATTTACAGGATCGAGGCCTACACATCCTGGGTTCTGACTGACCCATATTCCAGAGCCAGGAAACTTGTCCTCACCACCACCACCTCCACAGGCAGCGCGGGCCAACACAGGTTAGCCGTAGAGGGCCTAGTGATCGTGATCCAATGCGACCCTGTGCTAATTCCCTGGTGAAAGCCACCCAGTCAGTCCAGCGATGCCTCAAAACCTCAAGGTTTATATGAACAAGCTCCACTCTGAATGGGAACCCAGGCCGGTAATAACAGACCTCAGGAAAAAAGGTTTTGACCAAAGAGAGAGCGGTGAACAGAGACTCACCCCGTTCGCCCCCTCGTTTTCTTTCCCTGCAGGTTTTGGGAGAATGTTGAACACGCTTCCTGTAAAGCGATGTAGTATTTATTACAGCCTCCGTTTTTGATGGCTGGGGTCATGTAGCCTGCTGTCTATTTATCCTAGAGGTCATTTACTACATTAGGCCTAGTTTTCGGGGCCAGGGGAGGAAGAGACGAAGGAAATCTAAGATGCAGGAACTAAATTGGTAGCAAATGTATAGCCTCCAACTTGCCCCTTGGCCCTAATGCGTTTTTCAAGTGCTCTGCTCACCGTGCTCCAAGATGCGGGGACGGCTTGCCTCTGAAATAATATTTCAACAGTGGTTACAGACGCAAAACCGGCGCCATCTCTCAGCTTGGGTTGTTCCCACCAAAGTGCAGCATAAGGGATTTTCATTTTATTTCTGGGAAGATGTTATGCTTTGCTGTGTAGTGGTGGTGGCCTTAAGGTTAAGAGAAGCAGGCTCATGACCAAAAGGATGCAGGTTTGAATTCCCAGGCTGAATGATCTCTATCCTCCTTCAACAACTGTACCAGTGAGGTGCCTTTGAGACAAGCAGTGATGGACTCAGAAGTTTTCTAGCATGTAGGGCAACCTAAATGGCAGTGTATCATGTTTTATGGCCGTAGAAGGAACCTTATTGTGTTCTCTTGTGCATTTTCTCTGAAATGCACTAATGTGGGCTTCCTCTAGGTATATAATGATACCAAAAACTGATGCAAAGGACACAAAATCCACAGTATAAAACTGCAATGGCAAATAATATAGTAAAGAGCTGCGGCTTGTATTTATGAGGTTTACCTGAATGCACCATGAAGTCCTTCCGCAGCCACTGTACACTGTGACTGCAGATTTAAAAGATTGGATGGAAATATGATAACGGATGATATTTTCAAATTCTGCCTGAAAATATTGTACCTGCGCTGTTGTTTGGCATGTTACTGAACATCTAGCATATCATGAAATTCTGTCAATCGCCAAAAGAGAAAGAGAGTACATGTTGTGAGAAGTGTGGGTACTCAACAAAAAGCCACGGTACGCCAAAGAGTAAAATGTGGAAGTTCTTGTACACCGGCCCACTTAGAGCACTGACTACTTGACGTTTTTTTCTCTGCAAAGGCACCCTAGAGGGCACAGCATCACATTTTCTTCACTTGAAGTGCAGCGTAGAGGGCACATTATCATGTTTTATCTGCCATTGGAGCATCAAAGAGTGCACTTTAGCTGCGTTTTTGAACACCAAGCACCGAGTCCACCAGTGGAGCCAAGCATTTAACTGTATCTCCAGTGAAGCTGTGCACTGGCTCCAGCAGGAGACTGTGGTTGTACTGGGCCGCTCCCAGGTTGGGTGAATGTAAGTGTGTGAATGTGAAGCAGGGCGTTGCTGGAAAAAAAGAGCATGTGTGCTCAAATCCCCAAGAAAGGTTTAAAAACAGACACCAGCACAGAGGCTACCAGGCTGGCTGCCCACACAAGCCTGAAACTGAGCTACTAAAGTTATATAAACAAATTGAAAAACACACCTTATGCTAATGAGAGATCATTTACCCTTATGGGGTCATTCTGGTCAGCCATTTTGCCAAAAAGATTTCCCGATCAATGCCTCAGAGATGTTTACATGGAGGCTGAATCGCCATTCTTCTGCAGCTAAAGTTTCTAAATGATGACTTTGACCGTCTCATTTTCATTTAAATGGCTCAGTGGAGTCCCATTTGCTCGCTGCTTTCCAACAGCCCAACAGGCTCAATAAAAGCCAATGAGCTGGTGAAAAGAGGAAAACCTAGTTGTTGTCTGATACAAACAGCATATGGTTTGATCAGTGTGGCTGCACATGGCAGCGCTCCTCCAACTTCATTTGCTCCTCTGTATCGAGTTGTCCTCTTACCATCTGGGCAATTATGAAGTTTCCCACTCTCCAAGTTTCTTTTGTCAACACTTTACTACAGCCTTCATCAAGTGTATTAATAAGCATATGCATAGCGGGCATATAATGGCACTGTTTTGTTTTTATTATAGTTGGTTATAACAATTCAATTGTGCTTTCGAGGTGCTGGTAGGTAAATGTGTTTACTTCTTAAAGAACCAGGGTAGCTGTTTCTCCTGTTTTTAGTCTTTATGCCAGGCTAAGGCGACTTTTCCTGGCTGTAGCTTTATATTTAGGGTAAAATATGAGAAGGGTATTGATCTTAATGCTTTGTAACTTTTCAAGCTGCTTCTTCTCAAACGCTTGAAATGTTACACAGCATTAAGATCAATACCCTTCTCATATTTTACCCCAAATATGATGGGAGCTACATTGTGCGTTGAACTATTTGTTTAAATTCTGCTTGATATTTTTTTGATCCAGCATCCATCCTGTTGACATGGGGATTTGTTTAGTTTTTTTCTTAATATTAAATTAGGCAGTATTAATCCTGTCATTTAACTCTAATCATATAAACTAAAGAGGTTTGTGTCTGTATATGGCTCTTTTTTCTTTATTTACCTATGGTGGGGGGAGTGTTGCTTTCGCTACCGAATAATAAGATCCTCTGAAAACAAGAGTTTTCTCAGACATGACCTGACTATGATTGAGGACATGGGCTTAAAGGTGTGAAATAAATTTCATTTTCTGCCACTGGAGTCAGACATCACTCATTCCCAATTCTGAGAATTTGCATTGACTGTCTCTGCTAGCTGTCAGCAGCAACTGGATGTTGATGTTTCCTTGACGAATCCGCCCTCTGGACCTCAAAGAGAAAAAAGGGGCGGGATGTGTCCTGTCATAATGCTGGGCTCTGATCAGCAGCCATGCACGTAGCTGTCAGGATGTTGCAGATGTTTAAAAAGATATCCCCTTCCCGAAGGCAAAGTGAAATTAATGGTGCTATCATAAACATCTGTCACACAGCAGAGATCGAACAAAACACAAGGGCTTCCAAAGTTCCTTTTTTTTAATGTATGTAAGGCTGTGTGAGTGAGGTAGTGGCATGGAAGCAATAATTGGCAAAAATGGATGTCTCTTAATGGTTTGCTGCACCTGCCTGTGGGTCACCATGGTGCCTCAGCCCAGAGCCAGTAGGATCAGTGGAAGAGGTGAACATGAAGTGTGCCTCTCCACAAGGACGTGATGTACGTGACTCCGTCTGTCGACAACGTTCCCCACCAAACATTCACTGTAGCAAGTGAGATTGATGTTTGACAGAGGTGCCGGTGTCATTATTAATGAGTCGAGCCAGTGTTGTTACTCTGCAGCTTCTCTCTATTCATGATTGTTTGGCAAATCAAACAAGTGTCAGGAAGTTTTTAACTCTGGTAGCAACATGAATGGATTCAGCTCTCAATATGTTCACACCAGGACCACTAGGTGGAGTAAAAATAGATACTGTATGTCTAGACATAGAGATGAAGGTCTTTATTATGGGTTTCTGTCAGATCATTTGACTTTTAGATTATAGATTAAAACACACTTACAGACTTTCTTTAACATTGTTTTAATTTGCCCCTTTTCTGCCATTCACTGTTTTCTCCAGTGTAATTTATTATTATGTAGATCTATTTCTGAAGAACTGTCATGTAAAATCCTATGCAGAATGTTAAAAAAAGAGGGTTTTCAAATAGAAGTATCTGAACAAATATACTATGTTTCACTTCATGAGTATCTTTAGCAAATCTTTTCCCACTATTGCTTATTTCAAACAGGCCACACTAAACATTGTACAGTATCTGATGGTGGCCTACAGCAATATTTTACTGTACCTCACCACTCAACTGTTTGATTCATGCAATAAATATTAGAACTTATGACCTATAAATTATGCAGCTTGATAAAATTGATCTGTAAATGTTGCATTATCTTCAAACAAAATGCTTAAATGTTTGCTTTAAATACAAATACACCACTTCTGATTTACCATGTAGCCTTTGGTTAAATATTTTCTGCTTCATAGCTGATGAATATATGCCTTAGCCACACAATTCCTTGTACTCTATTTCTCTGGCAAAATTTTAAACTCCTACTCCTATCACATTTAAGGTGTGTTGCTGCCCTCTACAGGCAGAAACATGTCAGTGTTTCATTAACATGTAAGAATTCAGCAGAGCTCTCTGGCATCATATTCATGAAATTAATATACTAATAATACTGTTTTTTCTATCATGCCATATGTAATTATACATCATTTACAAAACTAAACAGAGACAGTAAAGATAAAAATATATATTTTATTACAATAAAAGGAAAACTGAATGGGGAAGACCAAAAGAGACAAACTGAAGTAAAGGTATTTGTGCCTAGGAAATAAACAAAGCTGTATTCAGAGGCTCAGTTCATGACAATGACTGGAATTTACACACATCAGTGTTTGGGAATGATCTCTTAAAATGACCAGGTTGGTTAAATGATAAGTCATTCTTTCATAATACCTCTATTATAACAGCAACCTAAAACCAGGAGTTGTATTGTGCTATAAAGCCACCCCAGCACAGTCTACACATTTCAGTAATGACGAAGAAAAGATCAAAACTCTTTTTTTGTGTACTGATATTAGCCAGTAGTTTCAGAGTACTGGCACAACACAGTGGATAAAAAAAAACAAAAGGACAGCATCTGGAAACTTCTTTTTTTTTTTTTTTTTACCCTGAACTACATTTCTCGATGAGACATGCCTAACAATGATAAAAGAAGCAGTCATGTTCCCTGGCTTTTACATGTTTTCTAAAATGCTTTAGAGAACCCCAAACACATTTTTGTTTATCTGCATGTTGGTATAAAAGTGATATCTGCAGTGCACAATGCACTCTACAGTGTTTTTGATTTTATCATTTAAATCGTTGTCGCAGTAATGGAGACTTTTCATGGATTGGAGAATAAATATATTGGACCTCATGAGACTGCACAGTTCAGTTGTCTCAGTCACTGTCTGAGGAGTCGCTGGAGCTGGAAGAAGAAGAAGAAGAGGAGGAAGATGACTCTTCTTTCCTCTTCTTCTGTCTCTTCTTCTGATGCTTCCCGTGTTCCTTTTTGTTCTTTTTGCTCTTCTTCTTCTGGCTTTTCCCCTTCTTTTTCTTCCTCCTCTCCTCTTCGTCAGATGAGGAGAAGGAGGTGCTGCGTTTCTTTTTCTTCTTTGAAGCGTCGTCACTCGACGAGTTGGATCTGGAGAGTAGAATAAAAAGAAAATGTTGTGTTGTTGAGTTGTTGAAAGGTCACAAATGTGTAAAATTCCCATCAGTCTGATTATCTGATCAGGAAACAGCAAACAATTAAACGCGTAAAAAAGTTACCTCTTTCTTGACTTTCTTTCCCTGCTCTTCTTCAGTTTGTGTCTCTCTTTTCTACCATTGCCGTCATCATCTTGGGAACCTACAGATGTGGAGACAGAAAAGTCAAGGCATTTTTTACAAGTATACATCTAGAATATAGATGGAGATATGAATATTATTCTTTTTTATTTAATCTTTAGATGATCAGAATTTTTACCTCTAACTCTCCCCAGCTTCTCGTTGCGCTGAGCTGCAGGCGCGTCTTCTTCACTCTCCTCACTGCTGGTGCTGCTTACATCCAGAACGATGTCTTTCTGGGGGTCAACTCTGACAAAGTTTCGGCACTCAAACGTCAAATGCCCCGCTGGAAAATCAAACAGAGTATGGATTAACAGCTATGGCAAAGTAGGACAATTTCAGAATTACAATGCTTCTGGCTGCTATAAGGGAATATGAATCAGTAAATATTGCTCAATTGAACGGACATATTCAAGCACTTAATTAGGTTTCTACTACTCACAGTTACCATCAATATTTCTGGACTAACTGATTATAAGATTGCAAAAAGTCCTCAGTGGAGCTTTACACAAGATGCTGCCTTAACATTCAACAAGCCCACATTTACCCAGGGTAATAAAGAGACTAACAACATATACATAAACAAAACAAAAACTCCTCCTTCAACTTGTGATGAAACGTGTCAAAGCTTTACTTACGATATCCACATTTTTTGCACCCAGCTCTGATGTTGTCCTTATTTGGACCTGTGAGGAAACAGGTAGTAAAAGTTGTTTAGTATTTCAAGTAGGTCTAATTACATGATTGTAACGTTATAAATGGTGACACGAATGTCCAATAACGACATATTATGGTCATTAGCTAAAAGCCTGCATTTAAAGTGACATACTCTAACGTTGTGAGTTAGGATCTCATTTCATTTCTATAAAAGCATACATAATATGTCTGGAGTTTCTCGTAATACTTCTACTACATCAACCAATAACACACCAAAGGTTTTATCAACGAGTAGCGTTAGCTACTGTTCATTTCTTTGTTTTCAGTCAGTTTGAGTACGTTACACTGGGGTACATGCTGCTTAAGCTAACACTGCTTTTTATTGTTGTACACATATATTACGGCTCTCTGTAGACAATTGTGGGGAAACAAAATACAATACAGTGTATTTTAGATGTTAAACCGTTTCTTTCTACGTGTGATGTGAATTATGCCGTTTAGTGGTAGCATCGCTTATTAAAAAGTTGTTTAAGTTAGCGTTATGCTAACGTTATAGCTAGCAACACTTTGAAAATATAATAGCACACAACGTGGTTTTACAGATTAAACTCCCTGAGTCATGAATATGAAAGTTACATTTATATACAGTATATAATTGAATACCGACCTGGGGCTGCCATTGTGTTATCCACGATAAAGCCGAAAAATTGACGCTTGTTAAAGAGCGCCAATCAACCAAATTTTAAGTCTTCACTCAAAATAACGTCGGCCGGAAACAAACGTTTGTTCTAAAAACGACTGGGTTCCGGCTTTTTCTTTTGTTCTTCTCCTTGGCTTGAAAACCAAAATGTTGGCTCATTACTGCCACCGGTTGGACTGGAGTTTGAAGCACTATATTGGAGTGATTTCATAATTTCCCCCGCTAATTTATGCTACTGGTCCTTATTTGATCAGCGATCAGGCTTATTGAGCATATCACAAACATATGCAGGAGCCTGACCATTGATGGCTTTAAAAACAAGCAATTAAATCTGAAAATCAATGATAAAATTCCCAGGAAATATAAGGTACATAAACTTAAATAAAATTATGAAATAATAAAACTAAAAAACTATACCAGGGCATTTAAAGTCAAATGACATGATAAGTGAGTGGTGCTGAATGATAAAGTGACAGTGTCATAGTATATTTTATAGCAGCAAAGTTAACAGGTCTACATAAAGAGTGTACACCAGGCTGATATATTATCTATGGTGATAGTACTCAGATATGCTCTGTATTTATATGGTGTTTTTAGTGCAAGAGTCAATGTGACACACTAACATAAAATTGGAAACAAATAATCTGTACTATAATATATGAGTCATAGTGGCAAGTGAAGGTGAAGTAGTTTAGTAATATAGTAGTATAATATATAACATAATATTATGGATAGCATGGTACAACAATATAACATAGTATGTGATATTAGTAAAGCAATACAACATGGTATGTTATATCTTATGACATTATAGTATTTGCATGGAAAAGAAAAACAAAAAACTAATTAACAAAATATTAAATATAGGCAAAAAAACAAATTAGAAAGGCTTAAAATGTAAATATGAAGAGGCAAAATGCTCTATACTACATATATCATGAATATCTGAATAACTGTGCATTGGGTTAACCAATGCCGTTTATGTGTTGTTATTATTTTGATGTTCATAGTTTATTTGTATTTACTAAGGCACCACATGGGCACAGGGTGCTACATACAGTGGAGCAACACATAGTGAATGTAGGCTACATTAAAATTCATTTTGCATGCCTTTCCTGAATTCCCCTGATTCTGAGTGATTCTATCCATCAGCTTACTCTATGAAAACAATGTCAAGAATTTTCAGAAACAATATTTGCCCCATGCTTGATTGCTTTCCCAGTAAAGCCAGTTGTGGTTTTTGTCAGGGGTTAATTGAAGGCAGGCAGAGTGAGACTGGCAGATGGAAAATGTCGACAGATGTGGGGCCCCCAGACATGCCCTCATCATCGTGTCTGTGACACACAACATACACGGCACACACACACAATCTCAATCTCGCTCTTTTGATCATGCCATCTGCCTCAGTGAGGGCTCTGCCAGGATTAATACTGTAATTCACTTTATTTGCGATAAAAACTGACATTATTACAGTCAGTGTTACCTAATCAGGTGATGGCACATGATAAGCAGCCTCACAGCTCTGACTGAATGTCAGCCAGAGGACTTTGATCCACTGCACCTCACCGTGTTCGTCTTGTAGTCACCTCACATGCTTATAAACACATGACCATACTCTGTTTTTGAGTGAAATGACCACATTTTATGTTATGTTATATTATCAAAATTGCAGAAAATGTCGCAGTTTCTTTCTGCAGGCGTGACACATTGAAGGCATGATATAAACGTTTCATTATCACTCTGTTTTAAGCCTTTATTATTGCATTTGATGGGTATTTCTTCATAAGACTGATGTGATGAAACTGTTGAGAATCATTGCTTGCACAATAATGGAATTTCTTAAAATATGATTCCCATGATGTAGATAAAGGGGAATTTTATTATCACGGTTAAATTAGCCTCAAAATAGGGTTTTCTTTTTAAGTGATACTTTTTATGGTCAAAATACTGTAATTGTAGTGTTTCCCTTGTTCATTTTAACATTACATTATCAGCTTAGTAAAGTTTATCTCCTAGCAGAAAAGCTTCATTTATCTTGGCCCACTGTTAAGAAACATGGTTTATTTAACAAGGCTACAATACAGCTCAGAGGAGGCTGCTTTATCTCTTAGAGTTGATTTATTGCCTCTGGTGAAAGATTATAGCAATGAGTATTTGTTAAGAAACCTTTGTAGCTGTTTGAAACCTGTTAGAACCAGGTGACTTCTGAGCTGTAGAAAATTGTTACATTCACTTTTCAGCCACTGGAAGGTGCAAAGAACACTTAGAAGCAAGACCTTTGAGAGACAACCTTTGTAGGACAATAAATACTATAAGCTGAATGGAACGAGGCTGCCATTGCTGTGGCATTAGAGAATAAAGTCAGAATATATGACACAATATTACGTGCTTGGAGGAATGAAAGTTTCAAGTCCAAGACAGAAATCTGTAAAACACACACTCACTTAATAGCATTTATAATTATATAAGTCATTGGTCTGTCTGCACCAACACAGTGGAAGAAATGCATACCGCCAGTCTGCTGGCCACTAATTTACTGTATATATCATATTACATTCAATTTAATACAGTCTGACTGAGAGTAATCTGAAAGTGTTATTCCAGATGTCTTTTAACAAGTTTTAGTCTTATGACCTACATGCCTCTGTCTAATATGATCATCCCACTGAAAAACAATGCTTCAACTTCAAAGCTTTATTGCATTTCATGCATTTCAAGTTCAGCATGTTTTGGATGCCTGCTTTCATTAAAGCCAACTCTTGCCACCCTGGATAAAACATCTTGCTAAGCTAGTGTTATATTAAATTGATTTGCATTACTTCATCCCCATTATTACCTGTCAGTTTATTATCACTCTCAGCACCGATCGGATATCCAGCCCCATTCTCTCTCTTTCATGTGCTGGTTTCTGTTTACAGTGTGATTGGCAACTTTATAGTAATAATGATAATAATACTTTTATTTCTAAAGGGCTTTCACAGCTAAAGTGCTGTGCAGGCAGTAAAAACAAACACAGACAGTCAAATACAAACCAAAAAATACTTGAAATAAATCAAAATAACTCAAGACACATAAAGTGTAAACAAGTAAGCTCACCAACAATCTTTTTCTTGACCTTCGAAACAACCAAAAGGTCAGTTCCCTGAGAACGGAGGTTGTATAAGGTGTATAAGTGGTGACAGGATCTTTTAGATAAGAAGGTGCAAGTCCATTTACAATTTTATAAGTTAGTAAAGCACCTTAAAATCAGCTTGAAACTGACAAGGAAGCCAGTGGAGAGAGGCCAGCACCGGGGTCATATGCTTGTATTTCCCCGCTCTCGTAAGGATACGAGCGGCAGCATTTGGACTATCTGCAACGCACGAAAGCTTTTCTTTGGGAATCCTGACAGAAGCACATTGCAGTAGTTCAGGCGAGATGTCATAAAAGCATGAATGAGGACTTCTGCATCGCTGTCAGACCGGATTGATCTAATCTTAGCAATCCTTCTAAAATGAAAGTCTTTGACACCTCC
>CAFUXE010003081.1:469746-486467 GCA_903364295.1 Serranus cabrilla
TTGGATTTCACCATATTGTCTTATTTTAACAGACCATTCTGTATATACAAATAGTTGTTTTGCTATTTATATATGTGTCAAAAAATAGCAACTATAATGCTCTTTTGTTTCATTCTTCCTCAGCGGATAAAGATTACCGTCAGCAGGCTCCCGTCCCTCTTGATTCAGAGACCCACGGCATAGAGGATGTGGCCATCTTTGCCAAAGGTCCCATGTCACATCTTTTCCACGGGGTCCAGGAGCAGAACTACATTGCCCACGTCCTGGCTTATGCTGCCTGTGTGGAACCCTACGAGGAGTGCAAACTGCCCCCGGCCAACCACGCTGGATCCATCCACCCCAGCCTGCTGCTCGTCCTGCTGGGCCCTCTTCTCCTCTCCCTCTGCTCTGTCTGAGAAGACAGATTTTCGAGAATGTGTCCTGACCCGGGGCTTATCTAACAATTTGGTTAGAAAATGAATGATTCTTAACACTATATTATTATCTGTGTAATTTAAGAGCTATATATATTTGCACAATTTTGAGATCACTGCCATTTTAAGTCATTTCCTTTTTGTTTAGATAACCTTGTTAAAAGCATTAGTGCCATTAGTGCACAGAGTCATGATTTTAACACTCCTTTGCATTTATTTATATGAAAATGTGGTTGTAATTTTTTATATATATGTTTTGAATAAAGAAGTGATTTTCTCATTTGACAAGCTTAACTTTATGGACATTTCACAAGAATAAATAAAAAGACAGGAGGTTAAACAAAACATTCCAATAAAAAAATAGACAGTTAAATATGGGTCTACAATTTAAACGAGAAAAATAATCACACACAATACAGAATGCATAGTATGTGTCAACTCCCCTAAAGTAAGAGTATAAACTGCATATCTGAGCTTTACTTGGAAAAGTATTCCATTAAAGAGTGAGAGGGGCTAAATGCAATATGTGATTTATAGGCCAGTCTGTAAATTAGGCTATGTTTAACATTTAGTTGCTGGAATTGTGCACTGAAGCCAGGGTATGATACTTACTAGTACAATCATTCTTTAACAAGTGACCACACATTTAATTCAAATATTGGGTAATTTAAGTGATAACAACACTACTGCAATACAGAAACTGACTCTGGTAAGTATCGATTAGGCGTGCAGCTCCCGGCTAATCTGATTGGGCGAAATTAAAGCGTGGTCCAATCAGAGACACAGAAGGGCGGGACTTCCGCCTGCTGCCTGAAAGGAGGACGGTCTGTGAGCTTGGAGGGAATTTCAAGAACAGAAATATTTGTGCGGCTCCTCTTAAATTAAACTTAAGTGGATAAACAAGTCGTCTTTAGAGTTCGAAAACAACAACAGGACGTCTCTTCAGGCATTAAAGGGACAAAACGAAGGATAATACGCATTTAACTGTGAATAAATGCGTAGTTTATTTGCACGCAATGAGTAGTGTTTGCACGTCTTGGATTGTGTTAGCTAGCGTTAGCTAACTTCGTTTAAAAGTTATGTATCGCTTGCTGCACGGGTCTCGACTATGGGCTAATTTTGGAGGATGCTGATAAACGACCATAAGTGATTTATGAAAAGACAACATTGGCCATGAATCGAAAGGCGAGGAGGCTCGAAAGTCAGCTGTGTAAAGCTGTGAAGGATGGTGAACCGAGGTGACACTCAGCCCCCTTTCTCTTTGTTTTGCCCAGACATGCCTTTTGTTGATAACTTGCCGCAGTACGTTATAGCCTTTACATTTAATTTTATACGTACAGCTAGCTGCACCATCATCTCAAGTTAATTTCTTGATACGATAATGAAAGTAAATTGCATGTTTTTGGTGAATGAAAAAGTTTTCGATCCCGTTAATTGTAATCACTTCCTTCGTAAGCGTGTGGTGTTTTGAAGCCTTCAAAACAACAGCTTGAACTAAAAGGCGTTTACTTTCGAAGATTATTGTTTAAAATAGTGTCTAAATTATCCATGAGCATTAGAGGTCAGTTTGGGACCACCTTTTCCCTTAAATACTACAGTTTGTTTCAAGTCCCCCCGATTTTTAAGATTTTTAAAATAAAAACTGTATGCTGCAATACTTATTGGATTTTAAGAGATCTCTCTTTCTCTGCAGATCTGTGCAGCTGCTTCTATCGCAAGGTGCATGTCCTGACCTGGTGGGTGGAAAAGGAGTGGCTGCAATACACTTGGCTGCTGGCAAAGAGACAGAGAAGAACACACGCTGCTTGAAAATGATGCTGCAATATAATGCTGACCCCAATATCAGGTATGGTTATAAACACAGTGAAAAGGAAAATCAGCATGTCATCTTGTTGGATAATTTTCCTCTTCACTGTTTCTCTCTGTATACTTACACAATCCATTTATTTGAAAATGCTTTGAAAGTACGGTTAAATCTAAATGCAGTATCAGAACATGTATAGAATGGTTGTATAGATTTCTGAGCGTGCTCCTACAGACCTTTTGCAACACACAAGGCCAACAGAGACAACCCATCATTTCCAATGTGCTCTTTTATTTGGAAAGGCGTTAAAATATAGACACAAGGTACACGGTTCTTTGAGCATACTGATGATGTAATGTTCTGTAAAGTTGTCTTTCCTTGTTTTTCTCCCAGGTCATCAGATGGCTTGACTCCTCTCCACATTGCTGCACTGTGGGGATGTTATCAAAATGTGAAACTACTCTTGGTGAATGGAGGGAACCCAAACATTAAAGATGATGTAAGAATTGTTTTTGTAGCAAGTCATACTTTTCCATAAGAGCTGCCATGCTCAAGCTGTAACCAGATATCTACTATTGTGTGGCTTTAGTTCGGTTCACTTTGGTTAAGACTTTTTATCTTTTTAATTTCTGCAGGAAGGAAATACACCAAGGCAGCTTGCAGAGCAGCAGGAGAATCGAAAATGTGCACAGCTTCTTCAGGAGCACCAGTCCAGCTCAGTGGACACAGAGGAGGATGACTTACCAAAATTTCAATACTGTAAGAAAGTCTCTTGGACGTTGGGGGTTATTTAAAACATTTAATTCAAATACAACTTCAATGCAAAGTTAATGTTTCCCATTTGTGTTATGTCATAAGTATAGTACTTAAACAAAATGAACCATAGCATGAAGATACAGAATTTACTTAAGCCAGTGTTTAAAATTGAGCAGGGCGGCAATCACATTTTCATATCAGTCAGTCAGTATTTATCCTGGATATTGTGTCTTAAATATGTAGGAAAAAGGATTTTTAAAAAAAACTTAATGTAAATATTGGTCATCAGAAGCTAATTTATTAATTTTTTTGACAAATTTTATTTGAAAATTTCCCCATTGTGGGACTAATAAAGGAGTATCTTATCTTATTTACTCCAAAATGTGGCAATTTTACCAACAAAGTAAAAAATAGATAAATACAAGGCTGATCATCAGCCAACTATGCACAAAGATGCTGCAGTGTTTTTACCTTTTGTAGGACGTCTGCTAATTTATGTCTCTTTTTCTCTCTCCCAGCTGTGTATTCAGACCAAACGGACACGTCCAGCTACCCTGAATCAGAATACAGCTTCAGTTCCCACTGTTCCATGATAAGTGACTTTGGTGAAGCCCCATTGAGCAGCACAAGGCGCTCGTCATTTTTCAACCTGTCCAACATTAATGGACGGCCAAATTGCAGAGGAATATCATATAACGGACTTTCTGATGTGGACGCTATGCAGCGTCACAGCCAGGACTGGAACAATGCCTCCTCACATTGGGCATCTGAAGGTCCCTCCATACTATCAAGCACCCGCATGTCTGCAGTGGGACCAATGCCGATTGTTAAGGAAGATGATTTATTTACTGACGATGATGTGTTCACATCAAAAGCCATCGAACATGCTGCTACAACTGATGGCAGAATCTCCCCATCCAGAAGAGACACTCTCCCAGCTTTTACCTCCAGGCGAGCAAGTCGTAAGAGTGTGACCTTCAGAGATGTCGATGAATATTTTCCTGTTTTTAGTCCTGAATTTCCCAAACAGCAGCCGGGTGGAGATGATCTCCAGTGCACCGGCACCTTACCTTTTGAGATGTCTGAGTACTCTGACTTCCTGGATTCAGAACGCATGGCCACTGTTTTAAACAAACAGGGCATTGATGTCACATCGCCGGATCATGTTTATGTTTTTTGCAGGGAGAGCAGCGAGAGCACAGAGGAGGACATGGACAAAACGGTCATCAGTCACTGTGCTTTGGAAGACAGTGATGATGACCGGGAGGATGAACATGTAAAAGACACTCGGGGGAACTTACCAGAACAGGCAGCCTGTTTCCATGTTGGCAGCAGTAGCAGTGGGACGGGAAGTAGTCATTATAGTAGTTGTGAGAGCGACCATTACACCAGTGCTCTGGATGCTTCGGCACACCCCACACACCTTTCTCTCCCCAAGGCTGGTTCTCTTGGGGCTGAATCTGATGAAAAGATTCAGATTTCTACAGATGCCCAGATAGATTCAAAACCAGAAACTGAAGAGCATGCATCAGGTGTGCATAATAAACTGGCACTGTCTGAGGTAAAGCACACAAACAGTGATGTGTCTGAGGCTTGTAGTGGTCCCCTTGTGGGGGCATCAAGCCAATGTGGTGTTGACGAGCCGGTGGCAGATGCCCTATTGGATGAAGAAACTGAAGCGTTACAGGAAAACCTTCTATTCACACCGAGTCCGTTTGTAACAGGCCGGACTCGCTCCAGGTTGAGTCGCTGTTCTCTGAGACAAAGCAGAACCCCCGAGAGCCTCCTCTTCACTTCCTCCCTGTTCGAGGAGACCCTCCCCACACCGGTTCGAGCACGCCGGCAGACGCCCAGATCTCAGAGCAGTGAGGACTTTTACAGTCCACCGCATGCACCTTGTCGGACAACATCCTATTCAGAAAACAGCACTGTTGGAGACTCGTTAGCTGCTGATAGCCAGGACACACAGTCCAGCACTCTCAGAGCTGGTTCAAGTGTTAGCGATAGCCAAGCTGACACTTTCATTCTCCCCAAGAGTGTGACTGAGTCTGCTTCTGAATCGCAGACTCTGTCTGACACGTTCATAGTGGAGAAAAACCAGGACTCATCAGTGGATGCTTATGAAAGAAACCTTGCAGAGATTATACAGGCCATGCGAGGCCAAGACCTCGCTGAAGGCCTGGACTTTCTGACTGATGATGTGACAAGTACAGATGAGGGAACATTAAAGAGAAACGTAAATGATGCTCCTGATAAGGATGGAGTAGAGGGCTCAAGTGAAGAACATGTCTGGGTGACTGAGGACTACAGCTCTCAGCCAGACTCTGTCTCATCCTCATCCAGCTCCACTTATTTTTCCCCGAGGAGGTCCAGGGAAGACTCCGACCCTCCTTGCACTCCAGGCACTGGGTGCACTCCCAGGTACAGCATGAGCCGGCTGTCGAGCTGTCGCAGGCCGCAGCACCTGGCTAACCTGTCTTACACCCCTGGAGGGCGTCCGCACATTCAGGATCTGGACGAACCAGTGGAGTATCTCTACACCGACTCGGAACAGGGCCACAAGCTGATCGAGACCCACATCCCGCCCGGATCAAACGCCTCATTCAGCTCCAGCATGAGTACTAGCAGCAGCGAGGAGACCATCCTTTATGACTGGCGCTCCATGCAGACTGATATGTTGAATGGAGGAAAGGAGAACCAGAAGCCGCAGGTGGAAGAAAATTATGAGGACAAGCTGTTGCAGGAAAGCAAAGGGCTGACTGACAAGGAGCTGAGATTGAGGCTGGTGGAGCTGGGGGAAAGCCCGGGCCCCATCAGCTGCCGTACCAGGCCCACATACATGCGAAGACTGCATCGCCTGCTGCAGGAGTCACACCTCCAATCACCACAACCCCAGAATCAGTCAGACCAGCCACAAACAGGTAACCCATGTGCTCTTTATTTTATCCGGCATTTGGCTAACTTGCCATATGATTAGGTTTCTGAATTTGTGGTTTGCATTATGAACCGTTTTGGGATGAGATAGGGAGTAAGTGAGAATATTAAAAGGATCCATTTTTAAATAAAAAAAGAAAGTAAAGTACACACTTATGTTAATATTTCAATGGGTGTTTGTCCTGTGAAGTAGTGAAATAATTGCGGCCTTTAGTTGACTGTAAAATCACTCTTCTAATGAAGCATGAAAATGGAAAATTGAACTCATTATTTGTATTGGAGCTCACCACCGCTCTTTGGGGGATTCAAATAGGCGTCACTCTGTGGGTGGATTAGATTAGAAGCTCTGAACGAATGAGGCATATTAATACAATTATCATCATTTAGCTTATCAATCCTGTCACTGACACAGCAGCTCATTTTCTTGCGTTCTCTCATTTTATCGCTGTAGATTTAGGTTATAGTCCAGAATTGTGTCGGGCCCTGCGGACCTTCGAGCTGCCTCGTTGTCAGGATGACGAGCAGGCTTTGTGCCAGCAGTTCGACCAACCAGATCAAAACAGAAAGTGGAGAGAGGGCATCATCAAGTCCAGCTTCAACTACCTGCTGCTCGACCCAAGGTATAAACGTATCTCCCTATATGTGTTTTCATTCAGTAGGCGCCATCATCATAACAATTGCATGCAAAACCTAAACCCACAGATTAACCTTGTTCCATTTTCTAAGTCTGGTCAAATTGTATTCTTTCCTGTGTTTAAATAGAGACTTTAGTGGCAAAAAAGTTCAGGATAACCGGAGTTACAACATGGGGTAGGGGTGCACTTTAGCTCCTTGTGGCTGAAATGACGATTACAACAAAAAATCTCAGAAATTATCAAAACAAATAAAATCCCAGGACCATTAGAAAATATGCAAAATGTTTTCTTTTCTCTGAGCAAAATGTTTTTTTTCCCATCTGTTCCAGGGATAAACCTTTTTTCAACAATTTAGACCAGATTTTTTCTCACTTACAAGCTTAACGGGCCAGAAACTACACTTACCAAACAAGTTAACACGTTGAAAAACAATCTGTATAATCATCTTTAATAACCATGCTTTCAACATTAAGTAATGACTGTTTAATTCCCAGTGGATCTTTAGGACCAACTTGTTTCCTTATTAAGTCTTAACAACCTTATCTTTAATGCCTTTCACCCTCAGAGTATAATTAAATTGATTTCCTTTTTTTCCCCCAGAGTGACAAAAAACCTCCCATTCCGCAGTCACACCATGACTCCACAGGAGTGTTTCCAGACTTTTATTCACGCTATATTCTATGTGGGCAAAGGAAAGCGCTCCCGACCCTATAGCCACCTGTATGAGGCTTTAGAGTACTTTAAAGGGGACAAGACCTCCAAGGTAAGTCGGCACACACTGAACATCTTAAATTAGATTTAAAGTGTATATCTAATCTGCCTTTCTTTCTTCTCTGTGTGACAGAAATTGTGCCCCAAAGTGCAGCACATCCTTCAGGTGTGGAGCGCCGAGCAGGGCGTCATCTCTCTGCACTGTTTCCAGAATGTCATTCCAGTGGAGGCTTACACGAGAGAGGCCTGCATGGTGGAGGCTCTTGGTAAGCACACGGGGGATGAATCTCATCACCAATTATCTACATTAAGTGGCAATCAGTGATGTAACCCACTTATATAACTCCTTATGCCCGATATGTTGTTATCAGCCAAGTATTGGCCACATAATAAATATATGAGGGTTACAAGTAGACTTCTAGACTCACTGAAAACTGTTAAATGTTGGAGCACTTTAATGAGGAAGATGCAGGAGAGGGATGGGGTTGTGAAGAGCAGCACACGGCACTTCTAATGGAGACAAAGACTTACCCCTTTGGGTGTTATTGATGTGTCTTGTGTTATTGATATTTTTGGAGCATAATCAAGTCTTCAGGTTTCTTCCCTGCAGTTCCCATCAGTGCAACGGGATGATCGAAAAGCTGACAAATCAAGCAGCACGTTATCTTACAGCTATTTGATCGTCTGTCAAGTTTATTCCTAAAAAATACTGTGATTGGATTTCTGTGGCATGCTTTGCACTTTTTGTTTTTTTTCTTTTCTTACTGAATGTTTTTGAGGTTCCAGATGATAATTATAAGTAGGGCTGACCCCTCTTAGTTGATTTGTTGACTTATCGGTTGTTTTGGTCTTACTCAACAAACTTATCTGTCCATGATAAGCCAATATTAAGCTGACCAAGAATTTCTATAGTTAAGGACAACCCTTCTTATAATCACTTTTCACTTATATGCGGTTTTATTCTGCAACAGACTTGCATAACATTAATCTTGCGCCAGTCCTGTATGTCATTAACCTTCTCAATTCTCCAACTGTCCCAGGGTTGAAGATGCTCACCAATCGGAAGCGAGGGGATTTTTATGGCGTGGTGTCCAACTGGCAGGTGAAGAAGAAACGGGACCTGGGCGTCCACCTGCTCTACAGGGCCATGCAGATCTTCCTGGCCGAGGGTGAGAGGCAGCTCAGGCCAGCAGACATCAGACAGTAGTGACCCCCTCTGGAGGTGGGTATGAACAGCAGTACATTTCAAATGCACTGAAGAGGTGATACCACTAGTTCAGGGTACAAAACAACCCTTCTTTGAACACTTTTACACTCACACATGTTTGGGTGAGTGCGGGGTTCACACCATCGACATCCATGCCATAGATGAACTCTGGTCTCATCCCTCAGCAATATACAGCTTGTCAAACATCTTGCTTGTTTTCTTTTTTTAAAGTGTGTGCTTGAAGATTCCCCTTTAGAAAATATGTTGAAATACCATCAGAGCTGCCTGATTCATTTTTGTATGTGTACTTTATGTGGGTTGGAGATTAATTTCCTAAGTATGTTGCTTTTAATCGGGCAAAAATAATGATTATACAAAAAGAAATGAGGGTAATGATGTTGAAATCAAAATAGTGAAAATGCAGGTCTTTCAGAAGACACAAAAAACAAGCATGACAAAGTTTGTTTGGGATGCTTATCTTCTTTATTACTGTGTAAGTATTAATGACTTTTTCAAACTCATCCACAGCCAATTCAAAAGCATGTGTGTTATTAAATAACCTGGTGTCACATTGCACATAAAAAAAAGGCTAATTCATAATGTCTTAAAACATTTTTTCCAAGAAAAAAAAAAGGTGAAAGAGTGTCATTAAGTAAGCCTTGTAGTTAAGCATATACATTTTGTAGATTTAAAGCGATACGTTTGTGGCAGGCGGCTGGTCCATGCATGATAGCTTTCATAGATAAATCAACATAGATAGTTTAGTTTACGTGCAAAGTGTTATATATTTTTTTGTGGCTCAGTTTCTATTTTCTTTGTTGCGCTTGTTTGTTATTGTTAAAAAAAAATGCATTGCAGGCAACAGGATATAATACCGTCCAATAGCATTAGGTGTTTGTATGTGTGTAGTTCTTTTATGAGTGTCCGTATAATGAGAAGAAAACTGGATTCTAGAGTGTTTCAGTTGTACTTCAGCACTTGCAATGTTAAGATCAGAAGACTGTCGTAGTTGGTAGAAAAACTGTTTTTTATTGGTAGAAATTATTGGGTTGTAACTGTGTTTTGGTGTCATAATCTAAATAGCTTTGCTAGCCAGTATCAAAACATATCAATAAAAAGGGATTTTTATAAGTCAGAGAAATCCCAAATTTAAGTCAGGTTTGCTCACAATCTCGTTTAATTGTTTACACATTTATTTCCAGGCAGCTTTAAAAGCATTAATTATCTCCTCAGGGTTATTCACCATTTGAATTTTCATGAAGCTGCACATATTCTTTATTTTTTACACAAAAAGCATTAGTACTAACCACTGTAAACAAAATGTTTTTATTTTAGAGATCACATTTTAAAACCAAAATCCCAGGTTTTAAAAATAAATCAAAGCATGGATCATATAGCCAAATATCTGTGGCATTTACTTTTAATTATGAAATGAATGTCATGAAACTAATAACCTACGATAATTAAACTATAAGACCATTAATAATACCTGATCTAAAATCTAGTCCCTTCACTGTGAGCTTTGTTTGATATTTTCTCCTGACTTGTTGTCAAAATGAACCATCAGTCATGTGTACATACTTTATATTTCTGCATACATGTGATGAAATGCTTTCTTTTCGTATTGATCATTAACTTCTGGTACTGCTGTGTTTTGTTGCTCCTTTATTTTGCGATTATGTATATGTAGTAAAAAGAGAAATACAAATGAACTAAACCTAAACTGGGTGACTTTAGTCTTTCTGCATGCTGTTCTTTGGTGTCCCTCTAGTGGACAAAGGAAGTCATTACTTCTCTTATGTGTGGAGTTCTTAATAATTTGTTTGGTGTAAATATAAACAATTTAATACTAATATCCCTCTTTAAAAAAGTCTATTTAATTTTTACAACCTTAAGTTTATTTTAATATCTATAAATTACTGAGAAATAATCACATTTACCATTTTATAAAAAAGGGCCTCAGTTGCCTCAGACCTTACATAAACATATTTCTGCTTCGGTGTGCTGTACAGCCATTTGCTCTGCACGATTAATTTTCTTCTTATTCCAAAAATGCACTTCTAATTTAGGAACAAAGGGCTTCAATTACTGTTATCGTGATTAATTCCGTTTCACAGATCTGCTGCTTCTTGTGGGTGGTGAGCCAGTGTTTTCTTACAAGCATCATCATGGTTTATACAATGAATGTCCTCTTGAATGTCCTCGTCTCACATCAGCCCCGTGGCTCGGCGAGACATTACATTACTTGACTGAGCAGGGCTGCATATCTCATCCGAGTATTTACTCTGCCCTGCACGCAATGTGCAATTTGGACTCTTGAGATAATGGTGTTAAATGTGCAAAATAAATATTGCTTCATGTCTGCAATCATAAATAGCACTATAATTAAAAGAAATACATTAAATATTGGTGACACTGTGCATCTTTAGCACTAAAATATATTACAGGGCTATTTTGAAAGCTTAAAATTGCAGTTATGGCCCACGGTGCGTAAATGAAACCAAAAGATCATGTGAAGGGATTTTCCAGTTGCACCAGTACGGTTCCTCATCTTTGCTGGACAATCAGTGGTTTTGATACAGAATTAACTGTGTTCAGTTTTCAGTGAAACACTGTGTGGGTACTTTCCTGATGAGATAGGCCAGAAGGCTGCAGAACAAATGTATAACTCCCCAAGCAGACTGCAAGCATCAGTACTTAATTATGTATGGGTGTTTTATCAGCACACTTTAATCATTCACAGACTGAACCGAACTGCATGAGCAGGTAAACATGGGGTTTTCTGTCACTGGAAATACAGATGAGGTATATCTATGTAGTTTCTCATGAAAATACTAATGATTCAGGTTTCATTTACTGGAATGACGCAATGTCTCAAACTGTGTTTTTGCTAAATGTTTTCTCAATCAGGCAAGCTGGAGCTGGCTTAAACTAAAACTCTCATATTCATTTATTTTCATTACATTCCTCATCTTATATTTTAATAGAAATGAGATGCTATTTAACCCTAAGTGAAATATGAATCTTATCATTGCATAGCAGTCTAGTCTACATCCAGGCCAAAGGGAATCCGGCCAAAAAAAGGAGGCGAGATTAACTGAAAAATAGTGTGATGTGTTTGCACTTTTGTTGATTGCATGTTGAGTCATAAAAGTTTTGTGGGGGTTGTTGTTATTGTCGGTTGCAAGTTCTTTTAATTTCAACTTCGCTGAATTTTCTGACTGCGGTTGTGTGTGCTTTATGTCAAAACGGTACTATTATCTTTATAGTTAATAATCTTTATCTGTATGTTAATAATCTGTTGAACCACATTTCTATAACAGGGTTTCTTGACAAAAATGTATGAAACTATTTATTTAAATAATTCATATGAAGACATAAAGATAAAGTGTAATGAATCTATATAATTAGCATATGACTGTTTTCTTTGAGTAACTGTTTGATCATGTTTCTTTATGTAACATTAGTAGTAAGTAAATTAGAGCCATCACATTATCTTGATATCAAAATAAATGTTAGATCAAATAAAACTGCTACTGAAAAAAGTAGCTTATAAATGATCAGTTTAAATAGACTAAAATAAGCATGAGTTTGGTGATTTACAGCGTTAACCTGTAACACAGTATTTTTAAAGGACAAAACTATGACTCTGTTACATGTAACCTCTACTCTAATGGAACCAAAGAAGAAACAAAGAAAGACACATTATTGAGGGCTGAACTGGTGACTTTATTTGATTAAATACAACAAATAAAATAGCATGCAGTATTATAAGAAGCAGTTAAATTCTACAACTTAATGGTTCTTAAAGTAAAACAAATAAAAAGCAAGTTCATATTTCTTCCTCAGTATATCAAAAACTAGCTTGATAAAACTATTTCTTTTCATGACTAAATCCCTTTTTTCTCCATAAAGGTCACTTATCATTTTTTCAATGCATGTATTCACATCCAACATATTCTTTATTTTTATTTCATCATGTAATATTTAGAGCAACTATATCATTTATCAGAGCCTAGACAGAAACCAAGCCACACACTGTATTTTTCTTTAAAGGTCATTTTCTTCAAACTATCTCTTGCATCTCTTTTCTTCTTCCTCCTCTTCTGTAGCCAGACTCGGACCCCTACGCTTCAGCATGCGTGAGCGAGATGCTATCTGAGCTGCCTGTCAATTCACACTGCCTGTGTGTGATTGTGTAGTGGTGGGAGGCGGAGAGGGGGGGCAGGCGGAGAAATAAATAATGCCATCATCAGCATATCGTGACGCTATTCCTTGTGACGTTCGGATGAAATCTGGGACACAGTTGCATTCATCGTTCAGTGAGCTCTTCCACACAGTTAAACCCACCGACAGCAATGAATGTTGATTGTGACCTTTGCTGTGGTTTGGAAGCTGAAAGTATTTTTTTGTTTGTGAAGGCTGTTTGCATTGCTCTTCGTGTCATTTCTCAAGGAGTTGCTGGCCGTGCCGTGCAGGTTTCTGCATGTGTTTCACCTCTTTTTCCCCTTCTTTTTCTTTTTTGAGACGCTGAGTGACAAAGGCTGGGCCACAGGGTACAATCAACGGTCGATGGTTTTTTCAATTTAGCTGAAACTCACCGACAGCGTTGAATGTTCACTGGGGCGAGCAGAGACCTGATGGTGACCAGGGATGACAGTCTGCTTAGAGATGCAGAGGGAGACAGTCTTCTCTGTGGGTATAAAGGCTTCTAACTCTCTCACTAAATCACTTTTTCATTCTCTGAGCTGGAAGGACACTGAAAAAGTCATGAGTGTTTGACTATACTCCGATAATGCTGTCTCTTCCATCTAGACTCATTACAGATTCAAACTCATAACATATATACGTGCATACATCATGAATACCTCATTCTGCTTTTTGTTTCATTCTTTCACCAAACATACTGTACCTGAGGATAAGAGACATGAAAAAACATTCATATAAGAAGCCAAACATGCTTAGATATAGCCATGTAAAAGCTATTATTAGATTTATTATTAAAGGAGCGTCTGTCCCGTGTGCTTCCCTCTACCACGGCCCTTACAAAAAAAAAGAAGCAGAAGTGGCTTTGCCCTACCTCTTCTGAAATCCTGGCAATGGCTATACAAGCGCTATGCATTATTAACTTCAATGACGCATGGTCATTATGGCACCAAAGACAGTGTCAGTGAGCGGGAACACATTTTAGCTCAACACACGTAGCAGTTAGAAGAGAGAAGTCATCTTGAAACTCCTGACTCATAGCGGGTTTTAGTAAACACAGCACCTGGTTGGAGGCTGCAGCTTCTCGCCATGTGCTGTGTTAAAGCGCGGCGGCGCAGCCTCTAGGGAGGCACCAGCGAGCCCCGAGGGCTTCGTGCGAGGTGGAGGATGAGGAAGACATCGGGTATGAAACTGTCGACTCACCCAGATCAATAGCGTCTGTCGTTTCACTATGATGTGTCACTGAGGTGTTTTTCTTTGGTTGTTTGTTTAGCTCTTGCACCAATACCAGTAAATTAACTGTCGGCCATCTTGTACGCAGGTTTTATTACCCACTGCTGAGTCAGTGTTGCTCATCATGAGAGAGAAAAAGTGCAGAGTTTGTGAGACGCACAGAAATCAAATGCCACAGAGCTGCTGTAGCAATTAGATACGACTTCACAATAAAACTGTGGCAGTGAGTCAAGATGTGGTCGGATGATAAATATGGTTTACAGCAGGATAAGGAGTGACTAGGAGATGATGTGGTGGATACTCATCTCCTGCCAGATACTCATTTCACACAGAAAACACAGTTAAAAATAACACCATGCCGATCATGGACTTTACTATTAAGCTAAATATCGGAGGATTCTTGAACCTCTACAACATGCCTGACAGCAATGACTGTGCTATTTCTATTTTCTCCTTTTAGATCAAAAAGCTGCTTCTACTTTTTGTACTTCCCTGTGCATGTCAGTCCCTAGCAAGGCTTGTCATTTGTGAGCAATAAAATAATCACAACTCAAAATACCTCCATCAAAATCCACTTTTCTAGCTGCTGACACGTCACCCAAACTCAGGCCAAAAAGCACAGTCCTTGCTGCGAGGGACACCGCTAACTCGGCCTCTCTCCACTCTCCCGCAGTGATCTGAGTGACAGTGTTGGAATTGACAGAAGTGGATGAGAAGGAATGTTGCTTTATAAGGTCTTCTCTGGCCGCAGGACGAGTGTGACAGTAGGAAGAAAGATCCGGGACACGCAACTAGAGAGAGAAGGGCCCTGAGCTGACAATGTGGCCCTAATCTGAATGACAAGGTCTGCACATCAGCCCTCAAACCAGCCCGGGATGGGTGGGGGGTGGTAGATGATGAGCAAGCTGAGGGGAGAGAAGACGGAGAAGAGAGAGAGCGAGAGGAATAAGAAGAGACAGAGGGGAGAGGAGGGGGAGGGCAGGCAAGGGTGTCCTTCCTTCAAACATGCTGGCCTTAATGGCACCGACAGCTCTGACATTTAACCACTGAATCATTTTTAGATAAGTGGATGTGGTAGTTTGTGGGCAGAGCTGTGACTTGTAAAAATTTCAGGAGGCAATTTTATGGCTAAAGATAAGAAAAAACCTCAGCCGCGGAATAATGGTGATCACGGAACACCGGTGACCTGTAGAGCCCGACCAATTTATCGGTCAGCTGATTCTGCTGGCTAATATCGACCAATCACAGACATATCAGTGTCTGTCAGTTTTGCTTTATAGGTTGTTCAATACGCGCGGATGTGAAAACCTTTTTATAGAACGTATACAGCAGAAAACAGTGATTGGGAGATTTAAAAATGGTGGCATATGGGTATTTTAGATTATCAGCAATTGAGACTGAACTAATGTTTATTCAGCTTTTAGTTCATATTTATTCATTCTTTATTTAAAAGTCAGCAACTCCCTGATACTGAAAATACAGGTCTTATTTTTATTTAGCTTTTTTCGTTTCTTTTTTTAAATTATTCTTTATTTTCTCAGTGTTTCCAGACTTGTTTCGTCTTGATAATTTTTTTTAAGGCAGCAGCCATTTGAGCACCTTTGCATAGTAATATTAGCGCAAATGTGGTGCACATGGCAAACAGGAAATAGAAAATGTCATGTTTATTCCAGCTCAAAAAAATCAGCTGCCATGTCAGTAATCTGTGAATTTCCCCCCTCTAAAAATGGTTTCTGTATTGGTCTCAAAAATCCAATATATCCAGTGAAATGCCTACTAGGTGACAAATAAATTTAATTGAAGGGTAGATAGAAAAGAAAAAAGCAAATTTGTAAAAATATAAAACCCCGAGCCCAGTTAATGCCATTGGCTCAGTAGAAACCCAAACTCCAATGGACGTCTCCCAAAGGGGAATTGCTATAAATGTGATACAGGATGCCACATATGCTGAGCAGATTGTGAATGAAAGAAAGCTGTAAAAAAAAACAAAAAAATGTCAAAGCTGCTCCAAGCAGCGCTAACAATAGCAAACTAGCAGAACAAGTTTGTGCAGTGGATACTGTCACAGTTTCACAATTAGTCCTGTGAACTCTTGTCAAAACACCGCGGTAATTCCAGAATGACAAATAATACTGGAGGTGATCGAATTACTCCAAAATAACAAAAGACCTATCTGTAGTTGATATGACAGTAGCGTGTGAATGTGCCTTTATGGGATATCCTTTCACAAGCTAAGCCAAAGAGAGAAAGGAGTTAAAAAAGTGGCTGACCAAAGGAGGGGTCGCACAGGGACACTTTTCTTCTCTACTCATCCATTTCACTTTCCTTTTAGCTCTAGTCTTACATTATTAACCCTCCACAAGCATCGTCAAAAGCATGTGCAAAACTAAAACAGCAAAGTTTGTGTGTTTGTGTAACATCGTTTATTTTGACTGGGAACTGAGTTGAATATGAAAACTAAATGCTTAAAAATAAAATAAAATTGCAAATTTAGCTACAAAACTTGCTGTAATTAGCTCAATAAAAATAAAAATGACTTAAAATTTTACGATCAAGTCAGCGATAAACTTTATAATGACTAATTTTAGTAACATTTAAAAAGGTTTTTTGAATGCACTTTATGGGTAAGAATAAAAAAAACATATTTTGAAATCTTTTCATGAGATTCTGGTCTGAACACAGGCCTCTCGCTGGGTCATTGGTAAACACGTCTCCACTGTTTCTTATGAAATATTTTGTCACATTGAAAAACATGGGGAAGAAAATGCCGGCCAGGTTTGAGTCAGGCTTTCACTATTTGGTTTGCATCAAACACTTCAGTG
>CAFUXE010003081.1:511378-526716 GCA_903364295.1 Serranus cabrilla
GAGCGCCGCCTCAGAGAATGGGGCAGACAGATTTTATAGGTCCTAATTAAAGCCATCTGAAGCCTTTCAAAACATCAAATGGCCCCGGTCCCCCCGCTCTCTCCCTCTGATTGTGCAGAAATCACGGAAAATCAGAGGGCACCCATTTTTGCTTTGGCTCCAAAATGTACATACATTTTACAGCCGCCCCCCCTCCTCCTCTTCTGACCCCACTACCCTCTAATTTCCAATCAATAAAAAGGTTCAGTGAATGACATGACCTCACAGAGTCTGTCAAAATCACTTGAATTTGACAGAAATGCTTGTTTGGCGGAACAACTCATTTCAGTTGGACAAAAAAAAACATTTCTTCTTTCTTTATCTGACTTGAGTCTAAACTTAAGGGACGTTTTTTTTTTTCTCATATCCCCAAAAGGTTATTGAAGATCCACCCTTATCCTGCCTGGCGGGTTGAAGTGAAGTGCAGCCCTATTTTAGTGCGCTTCAAGTACTCCATTTTTTTCTTCTCTCTCTCGTGCCCCCCTCCCCTAATTGTCCTCATTGAGCCGTGTGGACCGGTTGCACAGGCTGCCTGGCTGGGGTCAGCGGGTTTACCGTGTGCTTTTTATCTATATTTCATGCTATGGCGCTGCGCGCAGACAGCCACACACTCACAATGGGGAAATTCACAAAGACGCACAAAGAATGTCGACAGGACAAAAACGAACTCAGAGATCAGTCAAGCATCAAGTAGAGTCACATTTGCTTTGCGATAGAAGTGATTATTTCGTAAATGTAAATAAAAAGGACAGAAAGCATACGGCGCAAACGTGACACATGCTGTCAGAAATGTAAACTGAAGTCGAGTACAAATACGAATGCACGATGAATACAAGTAGTACTTTATGGTAGGTAGCAATAAATAATAGATTAAAAGAGGAAAATATACAATATAGCCTACTTACGATTCATTTCAATAACTTCTGGGCGTTATTGTCTCGCCCCTGCGCCTCTCCGGTCGTTTGGAGACGGAAAAAAGTCTGTTCCTCCGGCGAAGCGCGGCTCATTCTCATCGACAGGCAGGGTCAGCTTCATGCGATGGCGATAAAGTTTGCATAAGATAACACCTGGTTAATTCTGCCGAGGACAGTGGACGTCCGATTCCGCCGGTGTCAGGTCTTCAGTGATGCCTGCACTCGCCGGGATTGAGCGCTGAGAGGAGAGGGAGCGCACAGAAAGGCGTCATGTGAGCAGGGGAGAGGTGCGCCATTGGCCAGCCGGGGATAAGTATAATAAGGCAGCTCTGTGCGCCATTGGCCCAGGACAGGAGCGGAGGCGCCTCCTCACTTGGCTGTGCGCAAGAATGTGAGTGCGGCTCAGTGTTCATAATTTTCAGCGGCCAAAGGGGGGGTTGGGGTTGGTGGTGGGTGGAGGGGGGGCAGTTAGTAACAAATTGTTCCAAAGATGATCTGGTTTTTGTCATCTACAAGTTACAGCGTGGGGAAATACAAGTGTGCTGAGTGAATGATGGTGAGTTCACATATCAACTTCTGAGTGGCTGTCAACTTGAACATGTGGGCACTTTAGTTCAAATGAGACATACTGTGATCTATCATTTGCAGCATAATAATGAAGAGTAAAATTGATTAAGGTGCCATGAATGTCATTAAGGTAGCAGTTTCATGTAATGACCAGATGATACTATTTTGTCAAGTCTGCCCTTGTCCCTTATGTAATTCCTATAGGACTTTTCAGTGGTTTGATATTGCACTGATAACCAATTTCATGTTTGATTGTGAAATATAGTTACGCCAACACACATGCTAGTGCAACAGCATACAAAATTCCAACTACATCTTCTAATTTGTGGCTCATAAAGTTTGATTTGCGGCATTGTCTTCCAAGATAATTTGCTTGATAATGACATGATGCAGGTCGATCAGAAAACCGACTAATAAGATACTTAACAAAGCAATCATCAGGGCTCAAATGTAGGAAACAGGATCATGCAATTTAACAAGCTAATGACAAAAGTTCCTTAAAAAAAGAGAGGTGGGATTAGAAAAGAAGAAAGAAATCTTAAAATGCCACACAATTTCTGAGATGCTAGGACTTCCTGGTGCTTCCTATTGAGTGCTGCCAGAACTTAAGCCAACCTTTACAATAAATTTTTGATCATAACAAGTTCTGAAGCGAATGCATTATTTAGGAGATGGGGAGCTAATTGAAAGGAAGGGATACAACCTATAGGTGCTTTGGTGGGAGGTTACAGTATGAAGATCCCTTGATATTCTGTAAAGAAACAAAGGGGGTGATATGTTTTACATATTTATACAGTTTTCTCTTTCATATTTCCATATTGATTTTCTCCACAGTTGGACTTCACAGAGGGCAACAACACATAAAAGAACATCCTCTCTCTGTCTCTCCCTGGTTCTCTGGAGTGTGGAGGCAGAGGAACTCAAGGTTCTGTATGGGTGGGAAATAGAGCGCACGTAATCTGGAGCGCGCATCTTCCCCTGCTCAGGCTGCGGCATTAAATCAATATTCCGCAAAGCTTTCTCTTGTTTTCACATTCACTTGACTGCTGCCGTGATGCGCCGCGAGGGTCGAGCAGCCGCTCCCTGATTTTTGTGGCACTTGCCCCCCTCCTTCTTCCTCCTCCTCCTCCTCCTCCTTCACTTCACTTCACTTCATGGCAGACACCCTCATTTGGATGGCTCCAAGGCGATGCGCCCATTCCATTTGTCTCATGCGTTAACGGGAGGCGGCAGGAAAAAGGCAACGCGTTATCTCGACACAAAACATTATCTTCGCCTCGCTCCTCCAACACCGTGAAACAATGATTATTAACTGCTTGAGGAGCATGTTCAGGGGTTTTCGAGGCTTGTCGCCACACTTAAAGAACATGAAATATATTTCACAACACCCACCCTGAACTAGATTTTTGAATTTCCAACTCAAGATAATGCTTCCCCTTTTCTTGCCACTTGTGAGTACTTTCGGTACTGGCTCGCCTGTCGCCCCGGGGGAGTATGGCTAACGGCATTATGACTGGACGTGTGGCAGTAGCATTTTTACCAGAAACCAGCCTAGCACTTCCTTTTCAAGATTTAAAAGCCTGTCGTGCTGCATCATCCCGGTGTAAGATACTGGTTGTGCATTCAAACACACACGCGTTCACTCACACCCCATCGTTATGAAAGCAAAACCCTGCCTCTGCAAAATGGGTCATACACTGCAGTCACTTTATCTCAGCAAATGTATTGTGCCCGTGTGAGTGTGTGAGTGGTAGACATGCGCATGTGTGATTACACATCAAAGGCAAGACTCCCAATATTAGAGCATGGGTGTCTTTGCTGAAACGGGACTTGAGCAAGTCGAGCCGTTCTTTTCGTTTTCGGGGGTTGCGAGCCTGCATGATACAGTTACCCCCAAGAGCCGAAATGTCAGTCTTTCTTTAATGCCTTTTAACAGCCAAGAGGAAGGTGCTCTCGCTCTAAAAATAAACTCCAGTAGCGTCATTTTCATTCTACCGCAGTGCCCTGTATGCTTTATACGTCAGCGATTTCAAGCGAACACTCGAACACATAGGATTTGCTCCAAACTCAGAAAAACCATTCCCCCTCTTGGTTCACGTATTCGAAGATACACAGACGGGCTAATAGGTAGACACACACACACTTGCAGATATTTATCCACTGTGGAATGAATTTGAGCAGTGGGGTTCAAAGCTGTGCCAGTCAAGAAAAAGGGAAGACAGCTCTGTGCCGCCGTCTTATAGACCCATCACTGTGCAAGCTAATCTGCGGCGCGTTCCAGCCCTATATTTAGACCAATGTTTTGTGAACACTTAGCATAATTCGCTGAGACGAAAGGAGCTTTTCGAAGCTGTTAACCTTGTCTCTTTAAAATTCATTTGGAGTTTTTCAGCTGCGCATTCCAAAAAACACCTGTTCTCACCTTTGTCTTGCTATGAAATGCTCTCCATTTCAATGGGGAAATAGTTTGTTATGAATGGAAATGATGGCGCAGTGAGACTGTGAGAACATGCTGTGGATGTGAGGAGGTGTCTGATTGTCTCAGCTGCTCACTAGAGACTTGGCTTTATCTGAAATCAGTTCAAAAAATGGTGTACATCTACATTTGAAAAACCCTCAATGTCTCATACAGCACCATCCGACTTATCTCTGTAGTCATCTCCGTCATGACATCATACCACCACATTCCAGTCATCCAGTCAAATGGATTGAAAGAAAGCAAATATCCCTGGAATAACACTACACCTGGTAATAATTCACTCCCATTTATTATCACCCAGGGAATACAGCCAGTTTAAGTCCATGTGTCAATTTGTGTGTGTGTGTATGTGTGTGTGTGTGAGCACCAAATGCTCTGATCTGGTCCAGGTGGACCAGAGGGAGTTGGTCATACTAAAAGCCTTTACCTCCATCTGCTACACGGCCTGCACAAACACTCACATTTACACACAAACACACAGGCAAGATGGACTGTCTGGTTCAAAAGCTTGTCCCTTAAGCATTAAATGCTATACGCTTTGGCCACAGAAACACGCCACACTGGGGGCCTGCATGGCATCTGCCTCCCAGCTCCCGGAGCCAAGGCATGGGGCCGAGGGAGGGGCCTGGGGCCGAGATAAGCTCTTCCTCCCCTGGTCACCGCTACGCCGTGGGGACCGGACAGGCCTGGAGCCTCAGCTGAGCACCGCTGATAATATCCACATGAGTGTACGTGTGTGTGGTTGGATGGATGTGTGTGTTGAGGAGGAAAGGCTTGGTTAAGGGTATGCGAGTGTGTGCGAGTGTGTGTGAGTGGGGTGGGAGTATAAAGGGATGCACACTCTTGCATGTTTGCCCAAATAGTCAAATATCACAGCTAAGACAAAATGCCTGTCCCTGAAGTGTTTAAAGTTGTGCACTGTGATGCCAAACGCTCACAGAAGTGTGTACAGACATGTTTGCTCATGTGAAATGCCTTTGCTCTCAGGAATCACAAATGGAACAACAGAACTTACAATAGCGCAAAAAAATGCAAGTCTGCAAAAAATGTCTGAGTGAATAACTAATTTAACCCCAAACTGAACTCTGATATCTTGATTTTTATGTCTGGAAATTATTTTCCAAAGTAAGTAACCCTGTTTTAAACGCATCTTAAATTGAGTGACATTATACTTATGGTCTTATCTTTCTCATTTCGATGTTGAAATTCGCACAAAAAACCGCACAGGAAACAAATTAAATTATCCAATTTGCACATTGTCGTACTTCTTTTAAAGGGAATAAAATGAGAAGAAAACAAAGTATGAAACCCCTGTTAGGGAGGGAAAGACAAAGCATGTAATAAGTACAGTGCATTACACTCACTGCATTCGACAATGACATGTAACAATGCTTCTTTCACTTTCTCATTGTGTTTTTTTCTGTCTTTGTATTTCCTTCCGTACTCTCATTTGCGGTGTAAAATTAATTGCCGTGCTGTTAACAGCAAATCAATCTGTTCTTGTTCACTCGCTCTAATTCATTGTTTATTTAACATGAGTGTAATCTAGTCCTTTGTCGAATGACAGATAATGGTCCCTCTTTGTTCAGCAGCACTGACCTTATCATTTTAACTTGTCATATTGGAATACTCATTTACTCATCATGTTAAGAGTCGCTTCACGTAACGAGCCAGTGAGGCAAATTAAATTAATTCTGGGCTACTTTTAATAGTGTTGATGTTTCAAATAACAGTGTGTGACAAAAAGGTCTGGATGAGGATGGAAACAGTAATTGGTAAAAAGATGTTTTTGAGATGGACGGGCTAATTCTTTATATTAAAATATAATGATATTATGACACTGCAGAAGATGAGGACCAGAGGTCATCTTATATAATAATTGACAGTCTCTTTATCCACCCCACCGAATGAGCTGCATTACGCCTAATGTGTTATGTGTTATGTGAGTCAGCAGTACAACTAATAGTAATTCACATTTTGTTTCGTTGGTTTGTGGGAAAGTTTGAGATTCTTTGACATCACAAAACAGGAAGTGGTTGCAGTTTATTTATAAAAAGAGCTCAAGCTTTAAGTTTTGCACTGAGTGAAAAAGTTACTCACAGCATATTTATGGTCTATGAAAGGCCAAAGAGACAAACGTTGACTGCCAAAGCTGTTTTCCCTTTGTGGTAGGAAGCAGCAGAGTTTATGGGAGGTGTGGTTATGGTTCGGAGGAGGGATAGTTCAGATTTATTGGTGTGTTGTTGAATGAGATGATACTCATGTTATATTACCTACTGTAGATAGCTGTTAGCTCTCCCTAAGTCTGGAAAAGCAGGCACGAGTATCGGCATGAAGGCTAAGAAATGTTCTGCTGGTTACAGGGCATCAGCAGACTCCTTTGACAAAAACAGTAATTTTACCTTGCAGGACACCGTAATTGCTAGTCTGCAGCTGCCCCATTAGTTGGTTGGTTTGCTTGTGTTATGGTGTCACTTTGATGAATCCAAACTAGCCTTTTAAAAAAGTAACACAAACAAACTTATGATGGAAGCAGAAACGCAACTTGACAAGACGTCAACTGACGTAGAACCCCAAAGAAGAAGAGTCTTTACGAGAGCATAACGGCTTCAGCTCCACCAGTGTAAACACAACAAGGCTGTCTGGTGACAATTAGTGGTGAAAATATTAAATATGGTGTGCAGTTAAGCTGATTACATTTTTTGGGGGGTTGGTGGGCTAGTTGATTGGCGAGCAGTCTAACTGTAGCTAATACACTGATGTGTGTCTCACTCTCTATAAGGCAAATGTCTCAGCAGTAGTTACATGTAATAAAATTCTCAACCTAAACAACAAAATAGACTGTTTGTTGGTTGTTGGTTAAGCATTATACAAAACTGTTTAGAAAGAAAACTGTTGTACATAAATGCGCGAAGGGAAGTAGTTACGAGGGAAATGTGACTACCATAAGATAAGTAAAAAAACATACCGTTTATTTTGTTTTCACGCAGGACACGAGCCCCGTTCTCCTGGGTGGAAATCGGCTGTTGTTCGACCCATCCATCTCCCCTCTCACCAAGTGTCACATCCGCCATTTACACCATTTGAATCACCGTCTACTACTACGTCAGCAAGATGGTGACGGAGGACAGTCTAAAAGGTAAATATGAATCATATTTTGACGTCTGAATATTCCTGCACATTGATTACATTTCGTGATTCTCTGGTCACCATTCTGGGGGTGCTGTTGGGTGAATTACAACATTCTTGGTGTGAATGCAACCACAGACATTTTCCATGTCATCCGTATATAGTTTGCCATTGTTGCCAAACACAAAAATGAAAAGAAGCGCCTTTGTTTTTGCTTAGACGGTTTCTTTCATGAGACATACAGATCTAACCACGGAAGAAGACCCACTTTTTTATTGTGTTTGATCCTTGGAGGAATAGCTTTGAGGGAAAAACAAAGTTTTACTCACTTCCTGCTTGTGGAAAGCTAACTGCCTTGTTAAGAGTTTGTGTACTCTACCGGTGCTTCTACCGCATCAGTCATAATAATTAGCTGCAATGAGATGTAGGATGGAGAGAGACCTTTCCTGTTTTTAATAGAAGGTGCTTGCTATTGAACTCCAGGCAGTTGTGTGATGAGCTGTGGCTGCGCTGCAGCCTGGTTGGGAGACTTGCCACACTGAATGAAGAATAGCGAACATGGTGTAACATACCGTAGCTTGTCGTGTGTGTAACCCTCAGAGTTAAAGCATGTGTTTTGACAGGGGGAGAGAGAGAGCGAGAGAGAGACATAGACATGGAGAGAAATATCCCGAGATCCAGGTCAGCTGTGAGGCCTCAGCTGGAGTGGAGGGCTACACCTGTCAGCGCCCGGGGGCCTCTCTCTCTCTCTCTCTCTCTCTCTTTCTCTCTCTCTCGCTTGCTTGTTCTGTGTCGTCTTGCTGTCTCTCTCTTTCTGTCCAGCTGGACGTGCAGGAGCCTCTCAACCCCCCACCCAACCTCCACCTCCCGGATCCAGGCCAGTTCAGCCCAGCCATGCGTGGCCATCTCTGGGAATTCATTCCGGATGCTTCCTGTTCATTGCATCCACTCCTCTTTCTCTCCCTCTCTCTTCTTTCGCTATCTGTCACTCCGCCCCCACAACCCCCCATCTGCATGTCTTCCTCTTAACTATCTGTCCACATAAACCATCTCTATTTTCTCACGCACACACTGAAACTGTCTCCTTTTTTCTCTGATTTTGTCTACATTTTAACATCTAAGTTATGCCTGTTTGCCTGGAATTTGGCAAAGCAAACCAAATTCCATTTAAAGTCCAAATGTAAACACATTATTCAAATCAGGCTTAGAAAATGTGGCTACATGTACCACTCTGATCTTACTAATTCAGTTATTCTTTTGGCTTGAATCAATTTAAATGCCTTTTGTGAAAAAAAAACACATTTGGAGATCACGTTAAATTCCAATACAAGCCATACTGCCAATGTCTGACCTGAATTTAAACAACTAGAGTTAAGTTACAGCCCATATACCATATAGGCAAAGCCTCAATTCTTTCCTGTCACCAGCTGTCAGCTTTCTTTGTTGGAAAAGATGATGGCACAAATATCCAAAGTTTTCCTTTTCATTCTAAAGTTTCAGCAGGCACCACTGAGGACTGCACAACACATTCCCACAACTCCTGACTCCTGCTGTGCCTCCAAAGCCTCCTTTCAACACAGTCAGCGGAGACACCAGCTGGAAACATTAAAACGCTACTACAAGCAACCTCTTTATGCTGATATTGTGTCTGCAGCCTATTTTTCAAAATAATGCCTGTACTGTAAAATTATAACACCAGAGTATTGCTTCAGTGTTGGCTATGTTTGATGTGTCAGCCATGCGGAGGGGGGAATGGTATCCCTCACATCTATTGTGGTTACATATTCTACTTAATAGTTAAAATAATAACCACCTGAAATTTGTACAGTAACATGCAAGCCTTTTTCTGATTTCTGAGGTATTGAAGCAAACCAAACCAATGATTGATATATGTTTTTTGCTGTATCATTACTATGTGTGCATGAAATTTGCTGTAATGTATAATATATCATTGTCAAAATATTTAATTTGTGAAAAAAAGACTTAAAAACACTGAGGAGTTGACTGTGTTTTTCTTATGTTCTTTTTTTCTTTTCTTCTTTAAGATGTCCACAAGCCAAAATCAACATCCCAACACATTTATTATCTAAATAACATGAACATTTTCGACATGCTATAGTATTACTTTTTTTCAAGTTTTTGGAAATCCAAAAAAATGGTGATTTTCTGACATTTCTGACCATATCATGCCCTAATATGTATCAACAGACTATAATTTGGCTATTTCAAGCATTTTTAGGCATTTTAAAATTTGACAATTTTTGACAAAAATCGACATGTTATAGTATGACTTTTTTTTTCAAGTTTTGACATCCCATAAAATTGTGTTTTTCTGTCATTTCTGCGCAAACTACACTACTACATGTAGTACAATTTTGAACATTTCGGGGCATTTTAAAATGTTATGACTTTTTCGTGAAAATTTTTGTTGTTGAAAAGTTTTGGACATCTCATAAAATTGTGTTTTCTGACATTTCTGGTCATATTATGCTGTAATATGTATCAACACACTATAATTGGAATATTTTAAGCATTTCATAGCTTTTTAAAATTTGACAATTTTTGACAAAATCTGAATGCTTTAGCGGTACGCAGTACTGGACTGTACGGGCTTACTTGATGCACTACAAAATGACTACAAAATGAAAAAAAACTTCAAATATGTCAAGAAGACATCAAAGTATTGTATGAATCCACTGACAAAGGGAGAACTGCAAATTCCACATAGATTGTGGCACAAGTTAGGTTTGAACTCATGGCCTTCATGCTGTAGGGCTGCAGTGCTAACAACTATACCACCACACTGCTCACAACTGTAGTCGTCATATGACATCTCATAGTATAGTATGTATTCAGAAATGTAAGAAAATAAAAGTCATAAAATCTCTATGAGAAATGGTCCCTTCTATTGGCATGGCAGCCATATCTTGGGGTCAGTCTCATGGACTGTGCAGCGTGAAAACGTGATCATGGTTTAATGCTCTATAGTTTGTGTTGTATTCCAATTGATTTTCAGGTAAATGTCTTGCCAATGAGTTGCACTGGCATTAAAAATAAACAGCAGCAGGCAGCTGCTGTCAGTCTCTTGTAAACTATAACACTGGTATTTTTCTGCTGGATGCCTGAAAGGTGTCCTGGCTGGTTTATGCCTTGTAAAAATCTGCCATTTAACCTCACTGAATCTCCATTTTGTCCCGCAGCAAGATGGAGCTGAGGGTTGAATAACAGTAAGCTTATTCTCCTGCTGCACTCACACCACATCCTATCCTACACGCCGGCTACTGAATTATTCAGCTGTTTGTACCTGTGAGGCAAGCAGGCCCTGTTAAGGGCTGCCCCGGTATGATCTATAATTAAATATAATGCAACATGAAAGTGCATAAGACATGAGACTAGGGTTTGGACAAGTCACTCAGACTTCCTCCTAGTTATCCACTTTGTGTCGGTTCATATGCTGACTGCAGCTGTTTTTATTTCTGAGTATTTATTTTACAGGCTTTTTCAGCCCTGTGCACACTGTAATATTTTTTTCTCTTTTGCTTGGCTACTCTCTGACTCAGTGGTCTTGAATGTTTGCTATCAGCAGTTGACATTTGGAGGGCAATAAGATCATGTCATGTTTGATTATACTATTATTGTCTCGATGTTCTCTAAGTACACAGTATTACACTCAATAGGGCCCCTGTGTGTTGCAGTATGTCTGTTTTGTTCCCCCCTAGCAGCTCAATCGTAAAGCCTTTCAAAGCTCACACTCAGAAATAATCCTGCTGTGCATTTACAAATATGACCATAACAAAACCGTTTACAGGCTCACTAAATTGACCATTTGGGATACATAAAACACAGCATCCGTCCATTGTTCCCAGCGAGCGTCCAACTCTCCCGGAGGTAGATGCAAGGAGTTACCTCAACCACAACCACACAGACATGGACATTCCTTTTAACGTTAAAGACAAAGGACTCATTTTCAAATTTTCTTTGAATCTCTACCATTTTATTTGGACTGTGATTAGAAAAATGAAATAGTAACAGACATTTACTATGTGAGGAAATCTCTGTGACAGTTAAAGGCCTTTACCTTGCACACAAACACACACACACACACACCACAGTGGGATCCTCGCATCTGTCCAAATGTGAACGGTAATATCTCCACCTTGCAGGCGGCTGCGGGGAGGGAAGGCTTAGCGGCTCGCTCACTTTCTTCCTTCACTGGCTGTGAAGTGGAGTCTGAGGTGTCAGGAGTTTTTTTTCCATCCCCCCTCTCCCTCTCTCTCTCTCTCCCTCTCTCTCTCTCTCTCTCTCTCTCTCTCTCTCACTGTCTTTTCACAGCGAGTACGTCTCTATAGTGGTTGAGTCTGCTTTACAGGGAACACTGTGAGCGCCTGATAAGAAGCTGAAAGCAGATATATACATCCTGGAGTGAGCTACACATACGCAGTCAGGGAGACAGTAAACAGATCACATACATTATGTTTCTTGGATTTACATGTGGCATATGATACAGAGGTGTTAGCGTAGGGTGTTCGTAAATAGCTGGCAAACTTATATCTTTGCACCTAGAAGTGTTAGCAAGGCTATATTTTAGCAACAAGAAACAAGATGCCATGCCATGTCTTATTTTGCTCCCAGACAAATTGAATTGACCCTTCCATCACTGGTGCCACAAAAAATTATAAAAATAATTTCCGTCAACAGGCAGTATAAACGGAGTGAGTGTTTATTCCCTCCAGCACTGTGCTGGGAGTAAATAGAGAGTTGCACCCCCCAGACAAGCTTTTACCTCTTCCCCTTTTTAAGACCCAGCAATTACTCTGGTTTGCTGACACCCTGAATACCAATACAACAATGCTTCTTCTTTCTCTGCACGACCCCCCCCCATGCACACACACATCTTACTACAACCCTCCCCACCCAAGCACCCCATCCACCCCCCCTCATTCCCCTCCTCAAATACAAAGTTGCCCATGGTTGCCATGGCTACCGCAGGAGTTCATAAATCCATGCGCAGAGGGACTCTTCATTCCTTGAAAATTATCAGGAGGATTTTGGAGGGGAGTGGTGGTGGAGAGCGGAGCGGGATGGGGGGGGTGATCGACGGGACATTGGATGAAGGATTTGGATGATGAAGGTAGAGGGGATAGAGTGGGTAAGGCAGGGAGGAAGCCCTTCCCTCTCCTCCACCACGTGCCCTGCTGAAGCAGATGGTGCCGCGTGGCTCTGCCATGCCACCGTGTTCGCCTTCTGAGGACTGCTGCCATAAGGAGGCAGGTTAGTAGGAGATTTGGGGTGACAGTGTTTGGCATGGGCTACAAAGTGAAGATGTAGGGAGGGAGAAAGCGCTCGGTGCCTTGGGCTGACACAAAGGTAAGCTGCTGTTATGTTCCTGTCTCTGTGATTTAGTGCCCATGTGGTGCAAGAAGTGGAAAGCAAAGGTAGCTTTCAGGTTCAGGGTTTCAGCACCATGCCACACTGCATCACACTGTGCGTTTCTGGTCTTGTTGATGAACTACTTCAATGGTTAGGTCATTCAGCGATCAAAGCCTGTTTGTCCATCTCCTCACTGCCATGAACCCAAAATGCATCTTGATAAATAGCTGCTTTACATCTGTGCTCAACTCTTGAACTTTGGACTTTGGAATTAAGTTACTGTTGCAGTTTGGATCAAAATGAATCCATACAAAAACATGATACGATATTGTCAAGACAAGCATCTGCAGATTGTGCATTGTGTGCCACTTGCTCCCATTATGTAATGGACGCCTTTTAGTTTCTTATTGTGTGCATTGTCCCTACACCAACTCCTCCCTTGGGGGCTAATAAAGTCTTTTTGTATTATTTTGCCACCATTCAGCCATAAGTGAAAACATAATTTACATCCATTCTCATCCAATTCCTGTGCCAGAAGATGACAGGCCTGTACACAATGTTCTCACCAGGGCCAGCCTGAGCATGGCGGGGTGGAAATGAGGATGGGGTGGATGGGTTTGCGAGGGGGCACACTGCGGGTTGGATTTAGGATGGGGGGTGTAAGGTGTAGGTCATCTGCCTGAATACTCCTGCACACATCCCGACACGCTGCATCCGTCCGTCTCCCCCTCTCTTGCTGTCACATGCAAACGTTCATGCACACATTAGCCTCCCACATGCATTAAACCCATCTGCAGTCTGTGCCTTTTGCAGCATAATCGCCCCAAAAAACACGATGAACACACACAGCTGTAGCACAAGCACACATACACACTGGCTTTCCAGCACACTCTATGCACTGTATGCACCAATACACCCTTAAACACTCACACACAAATGCACACACAGACACACCAGCCCCTCTCAATCCGTGGCCTGGAAGAATGGAGCCAGTGTGCAGCGAGGCAGCCAGCAGACAAGGGCAGGGCCGGGGTTTTGCAGGGGCATGTGTGTGTGTGAGTGTTGGGGGTGCAGAGAGCCTGGAAATGTGGGTAGGTTTTGGGAGGGGCCCTGGCCTATACGTCTGAAATGTATTTAAGTAAATAGACAGAGTCACAAATAGAATCTCAGACATTCTGGGAGTTATATTATGACAAAATGGGAGATCTGTGGTCGCATCTACAGCACAAAGCCCTTGAAGGATGTGAGAGTTGATCCTTACAGGCCAGTTTGGGAATAAATTATTAAAATCATGGATGTTTCCATGCTAAATTTAGCTGCTTGTCTAAAAGCAGCAGTCAAAGGATTCAAGCAAAAAAGAAAATGCCTTTAAAGAAATACCGAGTGCAAAATGAAAATTCTGTCATTGTCTGCTCACCCTCTTATTAGCTGAACTTCACAGAACCAGCAAACACAGCAAGTTAATACCCATAGGTCTTTCTCAGCCTCAGGGAAAATATTTGAAATGCATAATTATTGGATTTGTGGGAACACACTGAAAAGTTGTTTGTGGAACTATCTGGACAAACAATACTAATTTTGAGCATTTAATTATTGTTTGGTCGCTGTAAAAAAAGATGTGCTTGTTCATCAAATAACTATTCATTCTAAAAAAAACTGCAATCTGGGTATGAGATGAAATTTGGGTTTTGGTGAACTATGCCTTTGAAATCTCTTTTTACTCCCTTGCTCTAATTTTTGAAGGTACTTTCAAGTCAGCCTCTTAACCTGTCACAGTTGTACTTCTACTCAAACATTTAACTGTGATTAAGATTATGAAACTAAATCTCACTTCTCTGTGTCAGTGATTCTTTTAACTTTTAAGCCATTTAGCTGACACTCTTATCCCAAGCTGCTTACACAGAGTTAGCAGGTAGGATGTTACTGTGTTTTGCTCAAGAACACTTCAGCAGGATGCTCTGCAGTTTCTCTCATGGCGCCGAAAGGAATGTTTACACTATATCTCAGACGTCTTCCCACCTAGGTGCCCTGTATTTTGTTCTAGCCTGTTGACAAAAGGAAAGGAAGTCATGAAAAGTGATATAAAGACAAATTCAGGGTAGGGAGGAGGTTGGCATTAATAGATGGGCCAAAAAACATAGGACTAAAGAAAATTGTTACCAACTTAAAATTGTTACTTCAACACTTAAATTAATAAAGTTGTTTTATCTACATTCAAATGCTCCTGTGTTAATATACATTGTTAACTTGATTGGAAAACATTGATTAATTCAAGTGTTATCAATTGAAGTCATTATGTTAAGTTGGGTAATAGTTTTCTTGAGTTTAAGAGACTGCTGTTCATTCTCCAGTTGTACCAACAGACGATAATTAGTCCATTTTTAGCATTTGGAATTGACCCCTTTTGTCTTAAATCGACATATGACTTTTTTGTCAAATTTTTGACATCTCACAATATGGTGTTTTCTGTCATTTTTGGACAAGCTAAACTGCTAAATGTATCAACAGAGTATAATTAGACCATTTTTTGTATGTTTTGGCCTTTTGAAAATTGAACCCTTTTGGCTAAAATGTATGAATTTTTCAGCTTTTGGAAAGCTCATGAAATTGTGTTTTCTGTCCCTTTTCCAAAGATTATACTATGGTACATGTCAAAAGACTCTTAATAAAGCAACTCTATGAATTTGGGGCATTTTAAAATGTTATGACCTTTTCAAGGAAAAAATGGACATGCAATGGTATGAATTTTTGAAAATTTGGCCATTTTGCAACGTGGTGTTTTTCTGTCATTTCTGGATATATTATGCTCTAATATGTATCAACACACTGAAATTGGGACA
>CAFUXE010003082.1:0-12664 GCA_903364295.1 Serranus cabrilla
TGTTGATACATATTAGAGCCTAATCTATCCAGAAATGACAGAAAAACACCATGTTGAAAAATGGCCCAATTTTCAAAAAGTCATACTATAGCATGTCGTTTTTTCTTTTCCCCGAGAATTTTCAACGTTTTTCAAAATGCACCAAATTCGCAGGATAGCTTTATTAGAGTCTGTTGATGCGTGTCAGGGGGAAACTTTGAAAAAGGACAGAAAAACACCATATTATGAGGTGTTTTTGTCAAAGTGGTCAAACTTTAAAATTCCTTAAAACGCCTAAAAATGCTTAAAATGTCCCAATTTCAGTGTGTTGATACATATTAGAGCATAATATATCCAGAAATGACAGAAAAACACCATGTCGGAAAATGTCAAATCTTCAAAAAGTCACACTATAGCATGTCGTTTTTTTTTTTCCCGCAAATTTTCAACTTTATGAAAAATGTACCAAATTCGAAGGAGAGCTTTATTAGAGTCTGTTGATGCGTGTCAGGGTGAAACTTTGTGAAAAAGGACAGAGAAACACCATATTATGAGGTGTTTTTGTCAAAGTGGTCAAACTTTAAAATTCCTTAAAACGCCTAAAAATGCTTAAAATGTCCCAATTTCAGTGTGTTGATCCATATCAGAGCCTAATCTATCCAGAAATGACAGAAAAACACCATGTTGGGAAATGGCCAAATTTTCAAAAAGTCATACTATAGCTCAACTTTATTAAAAATGCACCAAATTCGCAGGATAGCTTTATTAGAGTCTGTTGATGCGTGTCAGGGTTTTGAGATTTCCAAAAACTGAGGAAAGTCATGCTATAGTGTCGATTTGTGTCAAAAATTTGGAAATGTTAAAATGCCTAAAAATGCTTAAAATGGCCCCATTAAAAAAAGCAAAAAAAAATGGTTACAGTGGATTTTGTCCAAAAATGCTAAAGAAAATCACAGTAAATTAACATGTTGATCATTGTAATACTATAGTTTGTCATAAGTTATCAAGAAAACTACATTATAGTGTCCAAAAACCTGAAAAAACCCCCCATCTCACTATAGTATGTCGACAAAAAAAAAAAGACCATAGTGAAAATTGTCCAAAACTATCAAGAAAAAAACACCACGTTATAGTATCGTTTTTTCTTGTTTTTTTTTGTTTTTTTACTAACTAAACTGTTTGATTTCATGCAAATGTTTGCATGAAATCAAACAGTTTAGTTCATCGGACCAGAAACCGTAAAGCCACCTAACTGTAGCTCCTGCCTCCTGTGTCGGCCTGTAGCAGTCAGGCCTTGCAGTAGGGGCTGAGCTGGTCGACTCTGAGCTCTGAGGACAGCCGTCGCAACAAGCTGCTAAGGAAAGCTGACTCGATGATCGGGTGTGGAATGGACGGTGTGGGGGCAGTGGTGTAGAGAAAGAGGAACAAACAGAGTCATCTCAGACAAGCCGTCTCAGCCTCCGTAGAACAGGACGTGGTGGATTGACGGGGCGCTGAGGAGGGAGAGGGATGACACAGGATTCCTCGTCGCACTGAGGGTCCGAGGAAAGATGATGAGTGTGCTGTACATATTGGTAAACCCCTGATGCAAACTTCTGATTTGTGATATACCATGTAAATAGAAATCCCTTGAGTTGACTTTGACGTAAGTTCTTGAATAATAAATAAAACAATGAACAATGACTAAAACAAATAATTTAATTCTCTGTTTAGCTCTTTTCACAGATTCTGAACCGCTGATGCTTCCTACACATCTTTAACCTGGCAGCACAGATCTATACATTTACCACACTTTCAAAATTAGTTTCACTAATTCAGCATCTGACCAAATTTAAATATGGTAACTGACCTTTTGGATCAAATTAAATATCATCACTTCATTTTTTTATCCCATTAGAGTGAAGTTTTGTCATAATTAGCATCTTGAGTTATGGTGGAAAACGTGTTTTTGAGGTCACAGTGACCTTGAGCTTTGACCACTGAAAACTTATCACTTTATCTTTGAGTCCAAGTGGACATTTGACGGACAACCAGAAGTCTTTGAGAAGCTTATTAGCACTTTCTCAAGTAAATAAGGGCTAAAACTAAAAAGGCTTATTTTCACCTCCAGCTTATCCGTCAATTATGTATCCAATTACAGACTAATCAGAAATGAGGCCTCAAATAGATCAGCACCATTTCCCAGAGACCAAAGTGGTGCCTTCAAAATGCTTGTTTTGTTTGGTCAACTCAAAATTACCAAAATTATTCAACTTACAATGATATCAAACAGGGATACGCAGAAAACTGTCATATATGAGAAGAAAGTAACTTGCAGATGTAGGTAATTTAGCAAAAAATAATGTGAAGTGACTAGTTGATTCCTAATGTTTTGCATGAGTTGGCATCATACACTGATACACGTCTATACTGCACGCCAACCAGCCGACTATGACACATTGTTCCACTAATGCTTTGTATTCATTCAGACACTCAGCAGTCTCCCCAGACATTCAAACCAATGATCTGCCCTCTTTATCTTGTTTTTCTCTCTCAACCCTTGAGTCACTGGAAGTCACCTGTCACCGTGTTTGTCCAGTCTGCCCTGTCAGAGTGTTACTACTTACAAATCAATACGCTTTTTTTTTCAGTACATGAAATTTTAAAATGACCCAGACAGCAGATGTGTCTTCTGTGTCACCATACTTCAAGTGATGGCTTGTAACACTGTGTCCAATAATGCTCCTTGGCACTGAGTGATGATGGTATTAACCTAACTTTGGAAATGTAACACTGACAGATTTCTGCAACAGTCTGTGCTTTGGTGTTGCTCAGATTTATATGCTTACTATTGATCACAGCTGGTAGTGCTGCATTCACAATGGCATTTCCATGATCACAGTTCATTGCTCCTTCTTATATCTCCTTTTCTCCATTCTGCCTCACACCGCCCACATCCAGGAGACATAGCTCCCAGCAGGGAGAGGGTCAGCTCAGAGGAGACTTCAAACTGTCAGAAAAAATTCACATCTAGCCCCTCATGCCTCCCTTCACCATCCAACCCCTCCGTCTCCCACGTCTCCCGTGCTCCTTCCCTGGCACCCATCACTCCTCTACCCTCCTCCTCTTGCCATTTGATTCAGATCACTGAGTTAGCCTCCGTCTCCTTTGTCTGAGGCTCCATTTTGCCTGGCAGATGGACAGGAGGAGAGGAGATGGACTCACATCGAGGGGAGTATATGTCTGCGTGTGTGTGTTTGTGAGATGGAAGGAGGGAAAGAAAGGGAGGAGGAGAGAGAGAAACTTTTCTGGGAGGCAAAAATGTCAAACAGCAATGAAGTGAGGAGACTTTTATCTGTCAAACCTGTGTGAGGTCTTGCCTTTCAGGCTACTGAGTGACAAGGCTGCAGTTAAAAGAGAGCTGAGATGCGAAAGTGAGGGCGACAGAATGAGTTTACCTCTCATTCAGTTAGCTTGTCATACAGTATCAGCCTTATCTGTATATGCCCTATTTTACCTTAGCCAATGTGTGATATCAAAGCAAGTTTTTCTGGTCTTGTTTGAACAATTTTAAGTCAAATATTAATCATCCGAAAAAAAGTACGAGGCCAATAAACTTTTGCTTCAAAAACAGTCAACATTAGTAATCACATACGTTGTCTTTTTTCGGGTTGCATGATCTTTTGAAGACTTACAACATGGCCAAAAAGTGGTTACAAATGGCTGACTCACTGTATACTCACTGACATGCCCTACATTCCTCTACTACTAAGCTAATGCTCTTAGCCCGTGGCGATGCCTCCACACACAACACAGATGCAGGCCTAAGAATAGAGGAGGGATTGATGGATGTAGAAAGGGAGGAAGGGAGCTTGGTAATTGAGTAAGTGCCCTTCTGGATGTGGAAGCCTGAATAAAAAGTATTTTTTTTATAAAAAGCCTTTCTTAGGATCATTTCACTCAAAAGTACATAAAAGCTCTTTCAAAGTTTCTCTGTGTTCTTTGCCCTCAACTGAAATAGTCCCTGCGGAGAATGCAGAAACACACAAACACTCACGCACTCTCTCCTGAAAGACGAGGATAAAAGGGTTGACCCTACAAATACAAACTTACATGCATGCGCACAAATACACAAACACACACAGCGGCACAAACACTCATAAAAAATAGAGGGCATTCCATTCAGGCCTCCAAACTCTCTTTTTTCTGAGCTCTGCATCTTAACCCAAGATTATTAATAATGCTCTAGTTGAACCATAACAACTTATTTTGCACTGAAAGGCTTAAAGTGTGCAAGCAAGCACACAAAGTACACTTTTCATCTCCGTCGCGCCCAGCAGCAAATGAGACTGTTGGAATGGCCATCAGAGATGAAGGCAGGAGGGAGACGCATGATTTCACTCAGGAGAGACTTTTGTCACTCAGCTGTGGAGGAGTGTGAGGGAGAGGGCGGGTGAACCGGAGCTGCTGTAACCAAGAGATGAACCTGCAGCATGATGTAAAACACCAAACTGCAATGTCAGTGTTGAGCCAGCTAAACAAGCTGACCGACAGCAGCTGAGAGGGTCATCTCTTTACTGTTTCATGCAGAGACAGGAGTAAATATTATTTTTTAATATAAATGCATCTGTGTTAATTATTTAAAGGTGCCATGTGAAGCGTTTGACCACTGGTAGTGCTATGGAGAACTGAGTCAGAGAGGAAAGGTAGTCACTTCCAGCAAAGGCAGGAAGAATATTCATTTAAAACTATATATACATACATACACACACATATATAAACATATATACATACATACACACACATATATAAACATATACATACATACATATACACATATACATACATATATATATACATATAACATTAACGTTAAAACCGTATGGAGGGATGTTTTCTCAACTGGCTGGTTATCTCGGGTTGGAAGTCACAGGGCTGTCAAACACATGGTCCCTGCAGGGGAGAATCTTATGGTTTGTTCAATTTAGTGTGGATTGGTGGGAAAAAGGTAAAGGTTGTTGATCGGTTGGTTAGTTAGCAACACCAACGACTAACAGGTGACAGTATCTTTAGGTCAAGGGTTATCTTTTAAATGCACAAGGTCATGTCGGTTTAATAGCTGCATATATAACCTCTTACAAACACTACGGTCGACAAGAACAACCAATGAAGCGACAGGAAACTGTGTGACATATGACATAAGGACCAAACCTGGCATGAGCTACATTCACCATCATTTCAAAGTTCAAACTGGACCCAGGTAAGATGATTAAGGTAACACTCCCTCCAAAATAATATTATGTACCATCACATATGTAACCTGTCCGAAGTCTCAACCTATACATCCTTTCCTCGCCTCCTCTCCACACGTCTTAGTAGCGCCCACAGGAGCTTCAAGCGGGGGAGACGAGGCACAGCGGGCATTTAACAAAATGAGACATCGCTGCCTCGGAGCAGACATTTTAAAGCGACGACAGTTAAATATGATGTGGGCACAGCTGCATCATCGTCCATTGTTCTGTTATAGCCGACTGCTGTATTTTATGTTCTCTGTCAAATGAGCACAACAAAACTTATACACATGTATTTACTTTCAATTTAACTCACAATGCAGCATAATGTTTAATGTGTGTTGTGAAAACCCATCACTACACATATGGTGAAGGGCAGAACGTTTGATCATTTAAGTATCAAATATATCGAAAAGGATCATTTATTTATGGACTGCTCCTACGATTATTTTCTATATTCCAGCTGTGTGTAACGCCTCTTTTATACATCATCCATGTCTCTGTTTGCAGATCTTTTTGATTCATTTGCTTATTATTTTTGACTGAATGTTAGATTCACAAACTCTTATTCTGAAGCGAAAAGCCAAACCTTCCAGAGCTGATTTTCCATATCAAACATTAACTTTTCTCTATAGCTGAACACACAAACAAAAAGCTTTTAAAACGTAGTGAGCTTTACAAGATGTTTCTGTGAACTATCTTTTTTACTACAACCCTTGGTCCCCCTGGCGTGTTTGTAATTGTAGACTCAAGCTGAGAGTTGAGACGCAGCTCGTGTGCTTTAAATCTATGTGCAAAACGAGCAATTCACAATTCAAAACATTTTTTAAAAATCTGCTTTGCAAATGGTAACAGAGGAAGGAAACAGCTTAAAAGACCTAAAGATAGAAAGTGTGTTTAGGTCAATGACAATTAATTTAAAGAGAGAATTTTTATTGTTTTGTTTGATATCAATGTGACAATTTAATGAGTGTGTTTTGAAATATTGAAAGGGTCATAATCTGGAAATTAATGTTGGCTCAGATTCCTGTGATTGTTGTGTTCTAATGTTGTGATTAAATTAATAACCTTATGTTTGGTTTCTTTTCTATATTACATTATATTACTCTGTAGCTGACTTTGAGGAATGGAGACATGTTTTCCTACAAAGTATTGCTTTGTTATTGGTGCCGCACTGCGTCAGAGGTCAGCAGCGTCATGTTCACACGTTCCTCCGAGTGTAACACATCGAGCTCATTACTCAACGAGCATGTGCGTCTAAGTTGACTCACTCACTCATGCACTGAGTGACAACTGTATCTGAGTCATGTACACACTTCCTGTGACCCCCGCTGCGACCAAATATGCACTCAGCGTGTCGGCACACAGGTGACACTGCCAACACCCCCCTCCCGACACCGAGACAATGTATGACAACACTTCTTCCCCTCTCGCCCTCCTCCTCTGCGCCCGTCCTGCTGCCAGCCCGCTGTGGTGGCACGCCGCCCGCACGTGTCCGTTCACCTGCCCGTGCCCCATCCTGGGATCGTCAGTGTCACCGCATTATGCCATGTGTTCAAACTCTCTCCATGATGTGTCCTTCTGGGGAGTAGAGGGAGTAACACAAGGTGACTGTTGATATTAGGATGTAGCATTTGCTACGCTGGGGCGCCTCCCTCATTGGTATTTCATGTAGAGCGCCGTCGCATTCGTCACGTTTCATAAACTTCCTTATTATTCACTGGCGGGGAGTAATTTTGCTCTGCCGCTCGCAGTTGTGAAAGTGAGATAGCGGGAGAGAGGGAGGGATGACACTCTGAAATCCTTCTAATAATCATTTTCTCTCTTCCTCATACATGGACTTGTTTATCAGAAGAGCAGGTGGTTGAGTGCCACTCACCTCCCACCGCAGCCCAAACACAGGCGCACTTCTGTGAATCCTAGGGGTGATCATCTGTGAATCCCCACCCAGTCGCAGTACCTCCACCCAGGGTCTCAGGATAATCAGCAGGCTTTCTGGAGCTTAGGCAAACAGAGTTGTCAGAGGAGTGACACATACAGTCACGCCTAAGGGAAACGTGGACTTGCAGAGGAAAAGTAATTCATCAGTGGGTTCATGAACCAAGCAGTATCCCTCAGGTCCAATGGTGCTCTGCGAGCCACAAGGAGCCGAGGATTTGCTCCCGCCGATGCTTATGGCACCGATGAATTGCTTAAGTGCACACCATATGCAGCAGGCAGCTCTCCACGCACACGTCCTTGTATATCTTTGTTTAGTTGCCGAACGTGCCCATAAAGCCCAGCATAGCAGTGAGGATTTTACGCCAAGCAGGTGGCCATGTTGTACTCGGCCAGAAAGCATAAAAAGCAGCCTGCCCCCAGCAGCTGCCTGGCCATAAAACACATTTATACCATGATGTCCATGCCCGTCCCTAAAGTGTGCTTCAGGGTAGGGGGCCAAAAAAGTGGAACCTGGTATATGAGATGAACCTGAGTCAACTCCACAGCAGAAAACAACAAACTTTGACCTTTGTAGCAGAAAGAGTTGTTTTTCTTGAAAGACCTGAAGCTGTGAAAGTTTTCTTGGTGTTCACTTCTGTACAGTAAAGTATAGAAGTCTACAGTCAGAGAAAGTCGTCTTCAAACTTTCTGTGTGACTTTTCAGAGGGTTTCTTTGTTCCTGGACCCCGGGCCTCCTCCCTCTCTTACTCTGTTCTCGAGTAAAGTGCCAGTGAAGTTGTCCCTAAGGCGGCGGATGCGCTGGAGCATTAAGTGTGCCACAAGGTGGACTGGCGTATTAATGGAGTCCGGTTAGAGCGGCTGACCTGTGAAGCAGTACGGTCAGCTGCTAGGTGAGCACGCCTCTGCTGTAAATCCCAAACAGGCGTCCCCTGTCTCTCCCTCTTTCTCTTCTCCGTCACGCCTATCAGCCACCACTTCCCCTCTATTCTGCAGCCCCCGCACCGCCGCTAACAGAATGTCAAGTCAAGCTTTGTTACCGAGGGCTGACAGAGTGGTCAATGGGGTTTGGATGTTCCAGGTTAAGGTTGTAATTGCCACCGTTTTCACCCTCCTTTCAGCAGGTAATGACAAATACAGGATAATTTTAGTTTTAAGGATTACATTTGTGTTCCCAGGCGGAGTCGGGATGCCGCTGTGTTAGATTTATGACCAACATGAAGCTGGTGACTAATGTTATAGCCTGCTGGGATGCTGTGATCTCTCTGTACCTTGGATTTGTGGCCCAGTGAGTTTTAACCTTTCAACAGCCAGTTTGAATCCTGAGTTCATTTGAGGCAAAAGAAAATATCCTGCACTGCATGATTAAATGATTTTACTTCACTATTCAATGTTAAGTAAAATCCCTCCACAGTAAGAGCGATGGCTTGTGATGGGGCAAAATGATCACACAGAATATGCGTGTAAATACGTCTTTATAGTTCTGTCACGATTTCTTCCTGACAGACAGTCTCAGGTCACCTCTATACATGTTGTGTATCAGTCCCCATGCCCATGTCTAAACCCACCTTGCAGAATTTCCTTTCAATAATGTATAAAAGAGGGCACAGACTTTGCATGTATTGTCAGTAGGAGGACATGATCCCTGACATCTGGAGCCTGCACAGGGCTCATACTGAATGATAATGGCCTCCCCCCCTTTTGATGAATTATTAAATTCAAATTGTTTTGCAAACAAAACATATTTGTTAACACAATGAAATCTGGGGTGAAAGCTGGAGCTCTATCAATATTTAATTTTCACTGTAGACAACAATATAGCCTTTGGCCAGTTTCTGGTACATAATTAATGAGAGGGCAATAGAACTAACAATACATATAAAACAACTTCTTCTGTCATATGAGCACAGGTTTTAACATTGACAACAAGCGTCGCTGCTTTGATGCCATACTGGAGCATTTACATTTGACACATGCTGATGACTTACAAAACATACACTTCTGAAATGACAGAATTCTGGAAAAATGTATTAGCACTCCACTGAGGCATTAATATTCATGCCCCCATTGTCATCATTCACTCTAAACTGTCTATTGTTCTATTATTTATCTCACGTTGATCTCTCCATATTTAGGCTTTTTGATTGATTGGATATCAATGTCAGGCTGCAGTTATGGAGATATGCCTGTGATTGGGCTGATTAACATTTGATTCCTGTTGAAGGTACCCCCTCCTCCTCTTTCTTTTTGCACTCTTTCCTTCTGTCTGTGGCATCAGACTGAGAGGACGGGAAGTCGGCACAGTGAATATCAAGTGGCTGATTGGGGCTGTCACTGAGGACCCCGGTGGACCCCGGTTGCCAGATGTGCTTGTCCATTGGTGTCAGCTGCTGGATTTGTCTCTTGGGTTTGCAAGGGTTTGTCGGGGTGGACAGACGGTGCGGAGGAGGTTGCCAAGAGGAGTGCTGTCCCTCACTACGGCCTGCCACTCATACTGTCTTTTTCTCTATTCATCACTGTCAGCAGACTGCTGATGCTGGAGTCTGATGACTATACCTATCCTGTGGTGGCACCCCCCATGCCACATGTTCCACCAAATGTAAATCTCCCCTAACACATGCCTTTGACTGGTGTTCTCTGACGAGTTATTTTGTAATGATGCCGCAACCATTGGCTCAGTTTGCCACTAAGATTTGTCCCTCATGTATACATCCCTGAGGAGCACTCAGGTCGATAAATGCATAGAGCTCAGGAATTAAAAGGAAGGACGTTTTTTGTGCTATTGATTGTGTTTGTTGCGTGGTTCTATTCAAATGTGGCGTAGTGTGAGAGACATACATAATAAGACATAGTCCTAAGGGGTGGGGGGGTGGGGTGAAGGTTGGAGCCTTGAGCTTTTTTTCCACTTTACTTTGTCCTATAACTCTGCTTTACCTGTGGGTAATGAATAGAAGCTGCTCTGTTATGAAGTGAGGAGGAGCAGTTTGCCGCTGCATTTGAGGGGCACCTTCCTACATTTGGTTGTGTGTTTCAGACCTTGGAGAGCTCATTTAAACCCTACTTTATTGTTTCCAGCAGCACCACTCAGGAGCACTGAGGTGGTGCTTGTTGCTATGGAGGACACAAGAAAGTGACGTGGTTGTGCTGACTGGATATGGAGGGGGAATATGTGTGTGCAGTATTGAAGGAGTGTGTGGTGTCTGTGTGTTTATGTACATGTTTGGTGAAGGTGTCTGTGTTAAGTGTTTGCTCTATGTGTTAAATCATCTCTGCACCAAGGTTCGTGCATTCAGTGTGTGTGTTGTGTGTGTGTTTTGAGGCAGCCAGCAGAGCAGGGGGAACATCTGCACACAGTGGCACAGGCCTTCTGCCTTTACACACGGCTCCTGCCGAGCAACGCTTCACGGCCTAGCAGGCTGTGACCTCCCAGAGGCTCCAGGGGAGCTCTTCCTCTTAAAAGCCAGCTGTGCCTCATACTTTCTGCCCGCCAAATATTCCACAGTCCAGCTGTTCACCTGAGAAGCATGGAGCACAGCCCTCTCACTTCCTCCCTTTTATATTTTTGGAGAGCCATTGTGCAGGTTTAAGAGAGCATGGAGTACAGCACCTGTGATGCCTTTGTTGTTATTGCCAAAGCAGCAAAGTTGGCTTCTCACTTTGTCTTCAAAGCTGTACAGTTTAGGTTTTTTTCTGATATGATATGAACCATCAGATTAAAAGGTCTGTACAAGACATTCAGAGCACTAATATAGCAGTGAACTATTTCCTGTGTGAAGATATGCTGCAGTAACGGTCCCGCCCAGAGAATGAAGTCTTCTGTGTGTGCTTTAATCCAAGCTTCTCTGTTCTTGTTGACAACAAACAACAATAAATTGTTGTAGTAGCCGGTCCAGCTGTGCACACATGTTAGTGCATGTAAGTCCCTGCGTGTGCCCCACTTTCCGCTGCTCGGCACTGCTCTAACACGGTGGTTATCGCTGGTAACGCCTTCCCAACTGGTAGCGTAACTGCCACCTGCCTGTTCTCACCAGGTTACACTGTTAGCTTTGTTCCCACTGTTCCCATTTTTAGGAAAGTTTGAAGTGGTGTCAGCATGGCCGCTGTCTACGCCACCGCCATGTTTCCAGCCGTGTGCAGGCAATCAATACGCTCTGAACTCCAAGTACAGCCACTTTAAACACATCCTCACATTTCTTTTGATAAAGAACAAGATGTAGAATAGTATCTTCTTCCTCATGGGTTTCCACTCTTTTAGCAGTGCATGACCTCAGTTTAATATTTGAATGTTTAATCACTCTGTCTGGAGAATAGTCGAGTCCACTTTTTTACAGCTCTTTATCTGTTTTTCTTTTTGAAAAGTCACTCTCTTTGAGATTTAAACACAAATAGATGATCTTTTAAAAGGCTTTCCATATTCTTAATCAGATGGATGTGTTTATGCATATGATGGAGAGAGTAAATGAATAAGCAGTGCATGCCAGGTAACACTTTGATGTTTTTCAGAGACACATTAAGGGATGAAGCAATAACATTTAGCGGCAGATAACAAAATAAGAGAAAGTCTCAGGACTAAGAGAAGTATCATTTGCTGAAGGCCCTCTTGTTATTCTACAAAGCGTCTTGACTGAATCATATTATTTGTGTCCTTCAGTCACATCTGTGTTGGTGTCTCACTTCAGTGAAGAGAGCTAATTCTCATGATTGATTTTTGTTTTTCAACCACAAGAGGATTGCATGATATGGTCATTTGCAGACATGTTCCGGCGCCTTGTAAATAATCCATCAAGGCTTTTAATGATGCCAATCATTTTGATGATGTGAATCAATGTGATGAATGAGACATATTTGCAGTTAAAAAACATTCACATGTGCCACTGATGGATGCCTTTTTATTGAAGTGGGCTCATTTGGGCAATTTATTTTCTTTTTTTTAAATAATAGTAATAGTCAAAACTGAATTCTATGATGAGATATTCATCTCTTCATATACAACAAACACTTTTTCATTCAAGCTGCCGGCATGAAATGTTAGCAGACTAAATATCAACATATCCAAAACATAAAAAAATTTATTTATGCAAGATCGCATTTTTATGTGGTTCCAGTGAGTCTGAATGTGATAATGTGGATGTATATGCATCTATGTATGTTTATGCATGTATGCACTCTTGTGCATGTTTCTGCATATTTCTGCATACATATGTGTACGTACAGTACCAGTCAAACATTTGGATACACCTTTACAATAAATATGTTTTCTTTATTCCTATTATTGTCAACATTATAAAATAATATTAAAGACATCAATACTATGAAATAACACATATGGAATCATGTGTTAAACAAACCAGAATGTGTTTTATATTTTATATTCTTTGAAGAAGCCAACTTTTGTTTTGATGACAGCTTTGCACACTTCTGTTATTCTCTTAATCGGCTTCATGTAGTGATTACCTGGAATGATTTTCAGTTAACAT
>CAFUXE010003082.1:13259-57343 GCA_903364295.1 Serranus cabrilla
AGGACTGTGGGACATGGTAAAATTTTTGTTATAACAAGGTGCTGCTGGCTCTGTCTGTGAAGTAAAGCACATAAAAAGTGAGGAATAAGCACATGCACCGGCCTGATATATGTCTACAGCAGAGCAATTACAGGCCCAATGGGCGAAATGGGCGACATGCTTCGAGATTGACTAACTGTGTAGGATGTGCAGTACAGTACCTTCTGGATCTACTGCAAACGAACTGCGCTATAAAGGGCTCATTCAAACCGCAAGGAACACGCTGTAGTTTTAGTTTCATGTTTCAAAGCCAAACAGAAGTGGCATTGACTAAGCTGATAAACAATATGACAGAAGAAACAGCCCTTGACAGAGGAGAATATGGGCTTTCATTAGCTTATATAAATATGTGCCTACAGTATTTTTCCTATTTACAGGCTTTAAAGTTTCTCTCTTTCTTGCTTCTTATTCTAATGAGCTAATTAGGATGAAGCAATGTCTTCAAATGCTCAATCAGAAATGAAGCAGTGTAATGAAGCAAGACGGAGGTCAGTAGGACTGAGAGGTGAGCAGTTACCTAAGCAGTCAGCTCGATGGTGACGCCTCACTCTCATCTCAGAGTGAAGGGACTCTGAAAGTGAGAGAATAACCCCCACAGTTCTCCACGAGACGGGAAGTTAAGACTTCCAACCTCACAGTGATTGATGACTTACATGGCAATGATATATCGAGTGCCCCCATCCCTGTCCTGTAATTTATGAGCAAGCTCGTTTAATTTGTCTGTGGCTTAATTTGGCCCGTATATATATCCATGACGTATGAACGTGTTCGGCAATTGATGGCTTACACTGTCTAGCAGCAGTGGCTGACTGAGACTAACATGTCCTTTGGCATTGACACCTTCACCGTCATCTGTCCAATCTACATGACCTGACAATTAAGCTAATAAGTGAAAATGGCACCTTCCCAATGCAATTTTAATGAGCACCATGTTGAGTTGAGGAATCTGTTCATGAGGAATTGTTAATGGGCTGCTTCTGATTCTCAGCACTCAGGGAGACTTGGTAAATGCACTTGAACTAAAGGCGCATAATAATTGGTCCACGGTCAGTCTTTGAGCCAAGCCTAATTGTGGTCCTCCAATGTCAGTCAAAGTTTTGCTGTGAATTTGTAAGTTTTACACACATCCAACAGGTCTGTTGGCGGTATAACCTTCATTCAAGTACAAATGCTTTGAGCACTTGTCCTTCGTGATCTCTACCACCAAACACACAAGGTGTCCAAGCAGTGCAGATATATGAAACTGGTGAGTCATGCTACAATACTAACAATATAACAATTGTGATGAGAAATTGAACTTCTACTAGCAGCAGCAGAAAGCATGGTTGAAGAGTGGTCTGTCAACATTGACAGAGCTCTACAGTCTCAGTATTTCACTCGCATTTACCGCTAAAAATAGATAAATGCAAACTGGAACAGCCATTTATGAGCACAGTGTGGGATTATGACCTACAGTAATCCTTCCTAGCGCACCTTGAGGTCCCTCCAATTCACTCCCAACTGCTGGCAAATGAGCAGAGCGGACAGCAGCTACAAAGATGAAATTAGCAAGCAAGCTATCTAACTAGCCACTGAGAGCTACTTTCTGTAACCAATGTAACATGAAAACATGGTGGAAATATTACACCAATTTGCTAATCTAATATCCGGAGTGGCAGTTGGGATTTCTAGCTGACTGATTATTGTCTAATTTGTGATCTGATGAACAGTAAAATCATAACTAAAGCATAGGGTAATGGGCGTGGTTTCATCTAAAAGTGGGTTGGAAAAATTGATCGAAATGAGGAGCACACACACACGCACACATTTGCAGTATAAATACACTCTCATGCTTCACTGTGCTCCTAACTTTCTTTTTGTACATTTTCTTGTGCACCTTGGAAAAAAAAGTTATTGCAGACCCTGGGTTAACTCTCAGAGAAAAAGAGCCGAGGCGCTTCAGTACATTACACAACCAAGGCCACAAATGTCGTCATTTAGTAAGAAAAGGGACTTCAGGATGTCAGAGTCTCAGCAACGACTGATCACATTGTACCTTCAGTTTTTGGCAATTAACACTTTAAAGCTTTAAATCACAATGTCAGGAAAATAAAATCAATTACTAGTTTTCACTAGTTGGGAAAAGTCAAGGCAAACAGCCTAATAATTTACGAAGAAAACCACACAAGCAACGCAGCAAAACAAAACAAAAAACTGTGTGGAAGCTAATCCAATTAAAAATTAAGTATAAAGAATAAACACCAGGCTGAAGTTAGTTTTATAGTTAGCAGCCAGACGCTTGTTTAATTCAACACGGTCTGTTTGAAGCTAAAGTTAGTGTAAAGCTGGGGTTTTATTTTAGTGTAACTGCATCAGCGACTCTCAATCACACTGGCTTCATATAGGGGTTGGCTAGTATACATTATTATATACTGTATTTAAGTGTTGAGCCCAGTGTCCAGGAGGTGTTGTTGAATTGTAAGGTGTGTCAGATCACCACAAGTATTGCCATAATAAAAACACCCTGCAGTATGATATGATTTTAAAGCAATATGGCCCACTCCAATCTGTGAGTATGTATATTTGATTTTCCGAGAGGTACAGTTTTCCTTGACAACCTTAATCTCACTGCCACAGTAAGCTGGGGGCTTTGCATTGTTGCCACGCTTGGAAGTTTGTGAGGCTGCCATTGTATGTAAAGGCTCACTAATAGACCCCAGTGGGGCATCATTCCTATTCCACTCATGATGAAGACATTCTCTCTCTCTGTTTCTTTCCTTCTCCCTCCGTCGCTCCCTCTTTCCCTTTTTTCACCTCTCTCACTGTCTCTCTCTCTCTCAGACTTGATATTTTTCTCTTGGCTCTCCCCTGCTCTGCCTGTGGGCCTGTGAAATGTCTCTGTCTGAGGAGAAGGCCCCCTCGTCCCTCTGGAAGCCATTAGAGAACCTTTATGAATATGTGCTGAAAGGGCGCTTTTTTCCAGGGTGGGGACAGAGTGGGTGGGTTGTTGAGGGGGATTAATGTGCAATGCTATCATTTGCCTTGGATGCTCTTGTGAACCACCTATGAATGTTGGATTTCCGTTTGTCTTTTTAGAGCACCATTCTATTTTATGCCGCTCTTGTTAAATTTCCCAGTTGCTGGTGGAGCCGAGTGCTGCTTGTGTTTAAGTATAGTGCCGGCATGGATGTTTTTCTTTCCGTTAAAGTGAAGATGTATTGCCTAAAAATACTGTTAAAATTGCTGGTCTTCACAGGCATTGGTTTCCCTTTTCATGCTTTCCCCAATATCTTCCTTTCTTATCTACTTTCTTCCTGCTTCTATGTCCAACTTTCTTATTTGGAGATGGTAGTAAGTGTAACTTGGGGCACAAACGTAAGGAGTGCATTGTGTTAGTAAGTGCTGCTCAATATAAGTGCATTTTTGAAAGGGGGGGAGATGCAACAGGGCTCAATTTTCATGGCTTTTATGCATTCTGTCCCCATGAAATAAATATCACATATTTTAAAAGCTTGTACGTAAAATTCAGCCATAGTTAAATATTGAAGATGCTCTTGAAGAGATAGTGGCCAGGGTGTACTAAGTGCACCACTTTACTTGTGGCATCTCGCCCCAAATCTGATTGGTTTGACTATGTTCTTTTACTGGTAAGCCTGTGGCGGTTTGTGTCTGTATATAAACAGAGGTGCTTTTAGCAAGATCAACCCACCGTGGGGCTTTCCCCCCTCTTGTTGATCTGTGCTGTGTGGTAACAAGATCTTATCTCGAGCAGCTGCGAATGCAGGCTTTAAAATGAGGGAATGAAAGAGGAAGGTGGTGGCGGTGGTGGCTGCCCTCTGCTTCTTTAGCTCATTAATTGCGGAGAGGGCAACTGTTTTGAGTTCTACCTGATGGTTTGGAGTGCAGGCCTGCCCGGGTCAGGAGAGAGCTCCAGCGCTCATGAATCATGCTGCTGGGGAATAGGAGCCCAGCTGAGGTCCACGGGAGGGGGGCTAAGCATTGCCACAGAGGCCTCATCCGCAGCACCAGAGGTGCTTTGGAGGTTCTGCAGGCTCAAACAATCAATCAGAGACCATTCTATCATAATTACACCCAGGGAGTCATAGCGCTGTGCTGTCCACACCTTGCAGCACATGGCCCTTCCCTCCATCTCTCCCTCCACCTCTTTTATCAAACAGTTAGTCTGACGCTCTTTTCTATTCCCTCCAGCACCTCCATCATCATCCTCCCTCCTATTCTGTCTCCTTCTCATCTCCGGTTCTTGCCTTTATCTGGTCCTCCATTTGCTCTCCATTTTGATCTCACTGGCAGAATTCTCTGTTGCTGGGTGCAGACTTTGCTCCAAAAAAAAAAAAAAGCATACACACTTATAGACAAATGAACATGCAGCATGTTGCAGATTGTGGGGAGAGGATAGATGGGAGGTGGACTGATGGTGTCTGTGGGGGAGAGAGGGGTATGTAGGGCACAGTGTGTGGATAAAGTAATGATTTCTCCTTCACACCTCCCTTGCTAATTAGTGTAGGCTGCCTGCTGCCTTGAAGGGGGCGGTGTCTAGGGAGCCCTGCTATTTGTCTTGAAGAATTACCGACAAGGAATTCACGTCAGTCCTTAATCCCACAGATACTGGAAGAAATTCAGCCTTTACCTGACTGCAGCCACCTGTCAATTCCATTTAATGATTGTAATGGTCATTTTTCAGCCTCCACTCCTCTCTGCAGCCACACAACATGGATGTGGCATAAGCTGCAACCCACTTCACCCCTTCCCCTAGGAGTTTCTTGGTGCAGACTATTTGTGTCTCCATGCCGCAGCATCTTTCACACAGATGCGTCCACCATATTCCCCCATCATCTCTTATTTGTTCCCGCATTATCTCTCAACACTTCCAAGCAACTGTTGTTCCTCCGCCCCCGTACATTTGGAGAGCTGTCAGCAGAGTGGTGACATCACTTAGCCCATGTGTCAAGTAACAGAACTGCTAGCAACAGTGCAAATATGACACACATTTCAATCAATCTATGTAATAACCTCGGCCATATCTTGAGCACAGAATTATAAAAGCAGGTCTCCAGATGTTTAACTATTACGTGCATTATTTTGTGGAAGTAAATTCTCAAGAAAAAGCTGAAAGCTGGAAAAATACTTTAGATTTGTAGTGTGTTGCTGCTGGAGCAGAAAAAACCGAGGTGGGTGTGTAGCATCTTAAAGATATATGTGATAGGTGTTTGTGTGGGAATCCCATTAACATTATTTAGCCTGAGGTGGATCTCATCTCCATAGCAGCTGCATCTGACAAGCCTGCCATGGCACGACAAAGAAGCCAATCATTAATGTCAGCCAGAAGAAAAAAAAGTATTATGTTTCCCTGGAAGTAGTACTCAGTAATGATGTCCATTTCCCTGCATTCTGGTACTTTTCCCTACCGGGCTAATAAGATGAAACTTTAATGATCTCACTATGTACATTGTTCTCTGGCTTTAACACATGGCGGTACAACAAAGCAAAGAAAAACGTAAAAGTAAAGATTTGATACAAATATGAAACAATAACAGGTTCTGTCCCCGGAATATGGAAAAACTGGAGCACTTTGTTCAATTATTTTATTATTTCAGTTATTTCATTATGTCTTAGAATATACTTTTTAACATTTAGTGACTTCACAGCAACACTATTGTATTAAGGATATTATTAAATAAAATTGTCATGAGTCTTGTAACTCAGTGTTGTCTTTTCATTTGCTATATCAAAAAAAATTCTTTCGTAGCCACATCACAGTAAGAAAAGTATGTTTTTTTCCGTGTTTGACCACGAACTTGCCAGTTTACAACTGCTGTACAAATGTGATCCAGTCTGAAACAAACACATTCGTGAAAGTTTTAAATGCTTTCGAATGTTGTAGAAACAGTTTAAGAGAGTGTGTGTTGATGCAACTTAATGGCCATTTTGTTGTGCTGGTTAATTATAGTGCATTATACTGGGAGGTGTTTCTAACAGTGTGTCCACTTCATTTACATCAGCCAGGGCACACTCAGTGCTCTCAGCAGTGAAATAAAACAACCCCAGAATACACAGCCTTCATAAAGACTAAAAACTTTTCAATCAAAAACTTTTCAAAAACAGTCTAGTGTAGTATTCTAGTACGATTTCCTCCAAAAAGTAGTGCACATTCTTATGATATCCTACAAAACAGAGCTATTTGCTCAGTTTCAGACACCAAAGCTACTTTGTTAGGCTTGAGAAAAATGGGCAGGGTTAGGATTATAAAGAACTATTTCTGTACATAACGTCCGACTGGACATGAACACCGGTCTCCTGGTTGGAAGTCAGGTTTGTTTGACCCATCCACCATCCCTCTGCCCATCCTATATGGGACTATTAACTTTCATACTGTGTCACTGGACACAATTTCATAGGAAAGCTGAAACATTTCAGTCCATCACTTTTTCCTTGAGGACGACCATATAAGAGATGTAGTGTTTCAGTATTTGGCTGCATTAGTTTAAGCTACAGAAGGTGCCACTAAGGTGCCATAAATTCAGTTGCAAAGTGAAAATCTATTGAAATAAGTTTTTTTTTTTTTAAATCAACAGCAGGACCAGTGAAATGGACCATTTGACCAAATGGCCTTATTGACATTACAAAAAATATGGCAGTTATATCACTTTCATACCATGAAGCCTATATTTTTAAAGAATTTGAAAATATCCGTGCCAGGACATAAAACCAATGATCTGTTGATCTCTACCGATAAAAAAAAATAAATAAAAAATGAAAATTTAAAACTGATTCAAATCATGACCTTGAAATTGAAGCTCTAATCCAAATGTGAAGTGCGACGCCCCTAGTGTAGCTGGTAACTCGAAGCTATTCTGGAAAATAGTTCATTTACTAGTTCAGGGTGTGTGTCCTGCCCAGAAATTCTTCAAGTAACGGGTATGAGATGTGTTTCACAGTTGGCTTTCACAGTTGGTAGAGCGCTAATCAATCTTGAACACTCTCAGTGGAATATTACACACCCACATCAGGAATCCCTCACCGACAGAGCAGCAACACACGGCAGTAACAGCAGATTCTGTCGCTGCCTGAGCGAACAAATAGCACAGCTGCATTATCAACTAATTGCACCAGATTACCATCAACAAACTAGTGACATAAATCTTCCTCTCATTGACTGACTCTTCCTAAATAGGATCAAAGACTGAGCTTGTTTTGTGTTTGTACGGGTGTCAGCTTGGATTTAAAATGTCAGTACATGTCGTGTAAACCATCATGAATTGTTAATGTGGTTATATACAGGAGCTGTGCCGTGCCTTTCTGCAAAAAGTTTCTCCATTTCCACACTGTACCAAGATAAGGGCCGAGTATTTCCACGGAGGGCGCGCCGTCAAGCGTACACCGGTCTGTAATGCAGGAGTGAGGCAGCAGTGTATAAATGCCCCTGTGCCAGTGGCACAGAAAATGGATGACACAGGCCTGGGCTAAGAGGCTTTGCCAAAGCTGTGGCTTACCAGTCTCACAGGTGTTAATGTGCACTCTGTCTGCCACCCTCACTGAGAAGATTGGGCACCACTTTCAACAGCCCAGTGTTTGGCACAGAAGTTACCACCTCCAGCCCATGTTTTCCTTTTCTTAGGTGTTGTGAGCGCTGCATCCGTCTCAGTGACAGGCATGGCAGGAGACGCTGTGGCAATCATCCCCGTGCCACGCTGAGTGGGTCCGACGAGTTAGTCTGATGCTATGTAATGAGTGAGGAGAGTAATTCTTTGTTTTTTCTATTTTTTTTTTATAGTAGTTCTGGCTGTGAAAAAAAAGGGGAGATTTGTTCCTGTGCCCATGGTAACACTACAATGAACGATTCCTTGGAGATTATCTTTAAAAAAAAAAGAAAGAAAAGAAGCAAAGATGGGCTGCGAGGATTTATGATCACTCTGGGTTCTGTAGAGTTTCTGATTTGGGGTTTGAAAGGAATCCAAACATGGACCATAATCTTAATTTTCCTTTGGTCATATAAAACAGTGATTCCCAACCAAGGGTACTTGCACCCGGGGGGTGCTTCTTCTGCTGCCAGGGGGTACTTGCAAAGATTGTGAAGCTGCTCAAGTAATTTGAAAAATGAAAATTATGATTTGATTAATAATCAGGTGCAACACCTGCTGGAGATGTGTGAGAGTGCATGTAAACTAGCTAATTGTGATGAATAAATAGTAGAAATTAACATTTGGAGGCCCCGAAATGTGACACCAAATGCATGCATCAAACTTTATTCTTCCACTGTCCATTTCAATATTTTTAGCTTCAATTTAATACACTACTTGGCTACTGCATTAAACTGCATTACTTTAACGGTGTCATTAGTGTTAGTGCTGTTAGATAAAGTTAGTGGTTTTGGTGGGAAACTTGAGGCTGCATTTCTTTCTGTGATGCCCTTAAATCGTATACCTGCTCTCAAAATGACAACTCTCTCATCAAAAGTGAGCACCCTTGACTTAAATAATGGATAAACAGTTGAAATTCAGCTTCACTGCAAGCAGTGGTGCAATAGGGCGCCACGGGAGTTAGCATGTTTTCGTTCGCTCTCTATTGCTGACTGAACCAAACCATATTATAAAATAATATCCCCTTTTATTTATCGAATAGTGATACATTTGGGAGGACCTATGACCAAAAGATTGGAAAATGTACACAAAGTGGAGCAAAAACACGTAAAGGAAGGAAGGAAAAGCCTGTGATTCTCTTTTTTGGTCTCTGAAATTAATTAATGGCATTGACTGTGTTTTTTTCTGTTTATTTGAGGTAATGCCAGCACCTCATGCTCTCTCTATCAGAGTGCATATTGCTTGTGGGCTTGAGATGCTTGTAAACACAATTCACAATGCTAGCATCCGCTGGGCCATAGCTCGTCTTGTGTGCATAATGTGTGATTTTGAAGGAAAGTGAAAGGCCCTGGTCTAGTGTTGAAGCAGTACATGATAAAAGGCTTTTTTTGGAGGGGAAGAAACCGCAGCCAAAGATACAGGTTTTTCTTTTTCTTTAAAAAAATATCCTTTTTCTGTCAGAGCTCACGCTGTTAGACTTGAAAACCGCTTTCCTTTCTCTGAAACCATGGGCCAAGGGAGTTGCATCACACTTACATCACACCTAGCTATGAACAGAGTGTCCAGTATTATATCATTTCTGTCTATTAATTGCAATAATGTGGGAAAACAAAACAGAAGGGAGGCACTAATTCCCATGTCATGGTCGATGTAGCACTGATTTTCTTATCAGTAATTTGATAGAAATTATGTAAATGTTATGGTAATTATTAATCTATAATGAAATAAGATGAAAATGACTTTAATGGAAATATTCTCATTCTTATTTTATAAGGCATATCTTGTGTATGTGAACCCGCACAGCTGAATCACATTTATCTCCACAGCACATCTCTGTACATGTTCAGATGCTTATTTAAATGCTCTTAAGTCTCTCAGTGCTGTCTATGGATAGTGAGCTTTAAGTGGGGAAAGTGAAATCCCTCCTGTGTCTTAGTGGAGTTGTGGGCCTGAGCAGACTGGATTTCAGCTCAATAGAAGCTGTAATTAGTTGTAATTTACGGGGCAACTCCTCCCCAGCGACCCCGCTGTGCCGAATCCCCTGGCCACTTGGAAAGATCATGTTTTCTTGCACAGTGCACGGCACTCAAATGAACCACAACACTGCCATAATGGCTTGCTCCCCACTGATTTGCCCACCTTGTGTAAGGTAGCTGAAAGTCAGTTCCTGTGATGCTCAGTGGAGCGTACACGCTGCTATTTCCATCTATTAAGATGTGAAGGAGCAAAGGGTGCCCAAAGCCACCATAAACACATCAATAATACAAGCAATTGGAACGATTGGCAAAGTTGGTAGTAATGTGAAGATGTTACTGTTGATGTGTTTGCACCATCAGTGGCTGCAACTGACATTGTGTTTTTAGATCTAATGATGCATTTGCATGTAATTCTCTGCGCTTGTTATTGTTCTGAAATCAGTCCAGATGCAATTTGAGCGCATCAATTTAGAGTCCAATGTTACTCAAGCAACTAATGGACTCTCAGGCAAAATGAAAATTGCTTCCTAACGATCTGACTAAGCTTGATGGCTGAATCTAAATTGATTAGTGCGCTAACATGAATGTAATATGGAATTAGCCTTTGAAAAGTGTGATCACATTTTTCTGGTACTTGCTGACCTTATTATATTCCAGCATTTTAGCATCTTACTAATAGCCATTGCTTTGTAGTGTATGCACTCAAGACTGGTTTTTCCTTTCTCTTCCTCCCATTCTGTTGGTTAGAAAATATATTGATGTTCTCATAAATATGTGTTGGCATGGCTGTAATGAACTTGAAGTGGTCGAATAGGACATTAGAAGGCACATGAGTGTTTCTCTGCTTAATGTACCTCACTAAGACTTTTTCTCTTTAGAGTCTTAAAATTAGAGTAGAACAGTCTTTCATATGGCATATATTCAAAATTACAACCTATTAGTTACATATTAGCAAAAAAGTGTGTACATGCAGTACAGGGCATCAGTTTCTCATTTTACACAGTGTCAGGGTGTATATAGTATAAATATACATTTTTTATTTAGCATTACAGAATTCTCTCCATGATGTATTAATCTGGATTAGCTCCCTCAAAAATTGAGTGTGTTTGTGACAAGTTAACCCTAATACTATGCAGTGTGTTTAAGCACACTGACTTTTGCAAATTTCTAAAGAGCTCCAGTGAATGTAAGCTGAATAAACAATCAAACAAATTTTATTGTCACACAGAATCTACAAGGTACAACTCCAGTGAAATCAGCTGCTTCAACTTGTGCACCATTCATCATAAAACAGAGTCTGGCCGCCAGATCGGCACACAGATAAAGTGTCGCCCTGTTGAACAGCGCCATCCAGCACGCCATGATTCAGCCAAGTCTCCCAACATCCCACGAGAAACACATACATGATGCCCATCAAGTAAAGCACGTACTGTATAAAAATAGTTAACATAGTCACCATGACAGTGATTGAGACCATGAACTCGATGAGAATGTTTACTGAGGTAAAAGTAAGATCATTTTTCTTGACGTACACACAGATGGACTTCTTTTTGCAACCGGTGGAGTCGCCCCCTGCTGGACATTAGATAGTATACGGGTTTAAGGCACTTACGTATTGATTTTACTTTTCAGGCTCGTCTGTGTTGTCGGGATCTCCAGCTTTGTTTATTCTGATGCAGCAGGACGAGCGTTTAAAAATCAGTAAGTTAATTTCTTCATCATGATGAGCAACAAGTAATCATTTGTCACCATTTTCACAACGAAAACTTATATTTGATATCGGAGACTGAATTAGTCTGCACATTCTAGAACAAGAAAAGTAAAACAGATAAAGTCCTGGGCTGTGACCTGCAAAGGACCATTTTTTCAATCAAGCAGCCACTGGGCTACAGCATGGTATTACAATAAACCTGCAGTCACTTAAGCTAAGCCATCTATCACAGTGAGCGCTTCACTCCATCATCATCCTGTGGTCGGTTAAAATGGTTTGAAACTCTGCTTGTTGGTGCATTCATTGACACCCTGAAAAATGTTTGACAGGTGAGCACTTGCAGTTAATGAGCTAAAACTTATGTTTTCCAAAAGCGGTAATTTTATTTACTCCAATTATTGTGCCTCCACCTCCACAAGGTCCTTTTTTTTTTTTTTTTTTCGTATGCAAAGTATTCAAAGCTTCAAATGTCTATGATTTATCCTCTTGAGGTAAATTGAGCAGGTTTATGAAGGAGGAAAAGATAAAGCGTAGCAATCCAAAAAGAAATATTAGTGGCAAAACAAACTGTCACATTAAATGGCAGCACAGGAACATATCAGAATCTGGCTTTTTTAATCAACTTTTTCTCAGTTGGCTAAGATAACCATGCAGGCATGAGTGGAATACCTAACAGGCTTACCGGGCACAGACACAGGGGCCCAGGGTTAAGGGGGCCCCTTGCCCTCTGCCTCAAGACGCTGTTATTAACTTAGAATTTCTTGTCGTATAGTTAAAAAGAGCTTAGTCATTCATGCCAATAACAGTCTCAGAAGGGCAACTAAAACACTGAGGGAAAGGCTCAAACATTCGCTTTGAAGATACCAAAAGAAACAAACCATCATGATGCATTTAAGTGAATTTTTATCCCCTCTGTTTATCTATTGGACTTTAGAGGGACTGAGGATTTTATGCAATATGGATCCTTCAGCTCTGTGGGGAGAAATTCAGAAAGCAACTGCAAAACAACACCATTAAAAGCTCTATTTTAAAAGGTTATAGGGGCCCACCTGTTGTGATGATGATGCCCTATATAATGCAGATGTAATGGTACTATGCTGTTGGTGTTAAGTGCCGTGTAACTTAAAAAATAAAAGTGCTGTAAATCCTGCTAAGGTTCAGGTGAATTTAGTTTTTGTGGTGCTGGCTGCAATTCAGTGTACCTGCCCTGCCGTGGTGGTGTGTGTGTGCAAGGGTCCATTTGTCTAATAACCTGCATGCTCATAGTGAATCAAGACAAGCTTAATGTGTGCCTGGATTTTCCTATTTTAAAACAAGAAAAAAAAACTTATCATGATAATTCCAACAATATCTCCAACCTAAATGACAGAATGGACAGTCATGATGATTCATGGGAGGGTTTCGAGGCTTGCTGTACAGCGGAGCTTTCTAAAAATAGCACACAGGTCATTATACATACACGCACAGTTCACGACTGTAGAAAAGGCTGCAGTTTTGGTGAATTTATGCAAGAAAAACACTGACCTTGGTTTAGGAAAAAAATCTTCCTGGTTAGGGCTTATAAAAGACAGTTTAAAAAGTAAATAAATGTACATGAATGCCGGCAGTGAAGTCAGAACGAGGGGGATATGTCGACCATAAGTTGCATGAAAAAAAAGCGTAAGTTACGAAAAAAAAGTGATTCACAAAACATGAGCCACAGTAGTTATGTAAGTTATTCTAAAAATAGTTTACTTTTGTTTTTCACTCGGGACACGGAGCCCTTTCTCCTGGATGATAGTCCACTGTTTGTTCGACACATCTACCTCCCCTCCGTCCCGCCCCGGATGTGACATGAGCCTTTTAAACTCTGCATCACTGACAATCACTGCTGCTACGTCAGCAAGATAGCAGCGGAGGACAATCTAAAAGGAAATATGAGTCGTATTTTGCTGCCTGTACAAATGCCCTAAATTGACATTTTTGAGGCAAAACTGTCAAGATAATTCATGCTCTCTCATTTAAATAAGATATAGCAGTAACTGATATAGCAGAGTATTTCAGATGATTAAGAAAACAACACATTTTAATATTGTTTACAGCTTCGTATCCCCCTTGCAAATACCTTCCATCTGACCTTAAAGCAACCCCGGGATCCCGGAGCAGGACTCCTGTCTCGTCTGCTCCTAAATCAGCCATTCTGCTGACGATACTGTCCAGATGGTTTCTCCCCAGTTATCACCAGAAAGGAAAAGAAATGACGGAGGTATGGAGTGTGTGTGCGACGGAAGGCAAGAAAAAGCACAACATGGGCCACAATGGTTTGACCTGAATGTTACATGAGGCCCCGTCTTGGTATGAGGGACTGAGGGACACTTGAATGCTGGGATGAGCTGGCAGCTGGAGCAGAGCACGACAAGCGCTCATCACCCCACTCCGCATCCTCTTCCCCTTCGCCTGCTCACACTCATCTCTGCTCTCGACCCTTTACAGCGGCTCACCTCGGTGAGGATGAATAATGAATGTGACTAGACACATGGGTCAGAGGTGACGTGTCTGTGAGGGAGCAAATTCCTCCTTGATTAGTACATAAAAAGCCAGGCCCATCTGCCTCTTCTCTGGGATTTGACAGGGGTCTGGGCAGGAATGCCAGGAGCCCAGGGACAGCGGAGCAAAGACGAGGCCTGGGCGTCGGGGGTGGCGGGGAAGGGGAGGGGCGGGGTGGTAGTCCTTTGCACCAAGCAAGGAGAGACCCACAGCAGGGGGACTCACTTTATCATCACCTCACATCACGCAGACTCTGCAGCATTGTAATGTGCAAAGCTTGAACTTGCCTTTGGGCGTTTTAGTCTAAGTGCAGTGTATACAAATCAGGCTATCAACCATTAAATGCCAAGAACAGCACTAACTGTTTTGTATTAATCCATAAAACTTGAAAGTAATGGGATTTGTTTTAGGCTATCACAGACCAGGAATACATCTCTTTTATATGCTTCTCATTCATATTTTAACACATAATAATATTTAAATTCTTCAAATCTTGTATTCAGAATCTTTTTTCTTATATTGTTGCATTACAGTCCGGCAGCAGCCGATGGGTCTGAAAAGTGAATCCAATGCAGAGGTGCCTCAAACCTGCATTCTTTCTACCGGCCATCAGGGGGCGACTTCACTGGTTGTAAATTTAAATCTGATTAAATGTCAGTAGGAAAATTACCCATACTTCTCACTTGATTAATTACCTCAGAGAAAATGGCTTGCTTATGGTCTCAAATGCTAGTTTCAAGTATTCAATACAAGATTATCATTTCAAAATTATGGCCTTATTTAGAGTGAAATAGACGATAAAACAGGACTTTAGGATGTTAACCTGCATGTCACGACCACAATATGTTTCCATCTCAGAATATTGACCCTATCACAGTGTGTTTTCATAGCTGCACAAGCATATATTAAAACATAGGATACATATTATTTTTATCAATGCTTTGGTATGAAAGTAGAAATCCTCTCAGATTTTGGATATCGTAATGTCGATATGTTATCTTACGTTGTTTTAAAGCTACTTTGTGTAAAACTATGTTATTTCTAAATCATCAATACTGAGATATTTCATCAGAAATGTTGTGATATTTGATTTTCCCTTTATCAACAAGCCCAAACACAACATCCCTTTGGCTCCTGATCCGTTTTGCAGTTCACTGAGGAGTGATGATTAAAAACTGTGATTACAGAAATGTTATTGTAAATATGCTAAATACCAGAACATTTTTCTCCTCACATTTTCTAGATTCAATAGGCTATTATTCTGGGCCATAATTGGTCTATGACAACAGTAAGAAGTTCCTTCTGTTTCCCTCTTAATCTTAAAACAGGCCCAAAAGAAAGCTGACCGCTGACTGCAGTTTTCTAAGTCTCTCACACATGGGTCTTTTAGAAAGGTCAAGGCCATCTGAAACACCACCAGAATCCCTTGAAGCGCCTGACCTCCCATGGGGGGCATCATTGATCTTATTAGTCTTTATAGAAAGGATTAACAGTGGGAGCTCCTCGGTAGAGTTGTCCACTCATTTACACTGACGGTCTGGGGTGCAGGGAGGTAAATTACCATACTGTATCCCACAGTAACAATGCAATATATACATGCCCTCAACGCGGCCGGAGATAAGCAAACAGGCTGGTGGAGGAAAACACGGAGCAGGTTCATGCCGCGATGAGAGAAAGAATTTACCCTTCGGCAGTGGCTATAATTAATATGCTAAATTGAATTGCAATAATCGACAAGGGGACTGGCCTTGTGCTCTAGAGGTAGGATGATTAAAATGTTAGGCTCCAGTGAAGGGGTGATTGGGACCCTGGTGAATTAAGGATTGGATTTGATGGGAGACAATGCGGCTTCTATTTTTCATTAATTAGCCTCAGATCCATAAAACCCGTGAAAGACTTCAATTGTGTATTACTCCAGCCTCTCAATTACATCCATTCATTAGCTCTGAATGGCCTTCACCAAAGCATTATAGCACATGCATATGAGGATAAAAGAGTGAATGAAAGATTGCCTAGACTACCCTAATGCCACTGGGTCCCATTATTATATGGGGGGAGTTCATGAAAAATGTTGAGGTCCTTTGTCAAATGTCAAAAGGATGAATGTAACATGGCCAGCATCCAGCACAATACACATTTGTGTGCGGTGTCAAGTCATAATAAGTTTCTATTTAAATCCTCTACAGTCACATCCACGCACAGCTATTGTGCACTTCGGCATTAATCAATATCAGCCTTTGAAGGTGCATAACCAAACCTCTAATTTCCTGTTTCTGCCTATACTTTCCTTTGGATCTTGCACTGAGATGCTTTTCTGAACATATATTCAAAGCAGGCCTTTTATAGCTCAGTGATGTAAGCACAAATGGAGTGTAATTGCCCACACAGGTGTTCATAAAGACTCCACTATAGTCTACGACTAAGTCATAGACATTCTTTCTTAATTATAACCCATGAAAACAAGCTGTACTTTTAACCAACCACAAAATTAGATATTCCTAAATCACTAGGATGCTCCTTCTGAGATTTCAAACACTGTTCATGCAGACTGCAAATGCAAGGAGCTTTTAAATGAATAAAAAGACTGAGTGCTCTGAGTCGCGTTGTAGCTGTCTGTACATGTAACTCTCAATAGGCACCCAACACAATCTGTGATTAAAATCTCCTTTGACATTTCTTTTGTTACTGTCTTTGCATTGCTCTAACTCACTACGGTTTTGTTTTTCTCCCGCAAGTCAAAAAGCCAAGCCTGAGGATACACTACATTTGGTTTTGATGTACATTTTCTTAAGATTATAAAAAAAATGGAGCAAGTGTTGTCATATCCTGTTTGCAGCTCGTCTCCCTTTCCTGTTTCTCACTCTGCCACGTGTGTGTTGCATGACTGCTCACGTCTGCCTGTGGGTGCATACATGCACAGAGATAGAGAGAGGTGTAGTGGTGGGATGAGAGGTGCATGGCTTCGTAATGAAACCCATAATTACAGGGCGAGTGACGGGTATTGTTCATGCGATTGACAAGTCCCTTTCAGTCATGAGTGCAATTTTCTGTCAAAGGCCTGTTTTTCCGTCCTTTTTTTCCCTCTTTCTCCCAGAAGGCCGTGCACCTTCTGCTGCTGCATGCGAACACAAAGGCATCACTCTCCTGGACAGCGAGTGTGCTCTGCGATAATGCATGATTTGCATTTAATTTGTGTATGTGACAGCCTCTGTTATAGTACAGTATAGTACAGCCCGGGCCTAATTTACATCACGTCCTTATCAGGTGCCATAATGCTTTGTTAAGAGACAAACATTGGGAGCGTATGACATTTATCTGCATGATACGGTAGTGATATGGTGAGCCAGTGTACATGTGTATAGCGACAATAAAAACAGGCTGCTGATGTGTTGAGGATATTGTAGTAAAGGTGCACCTGTGTACACCTCGTTTGAATGCAGCCAATGCCTCCGTGGATGTTTTTCTTTTATGTGCGTATGCTTACATCTGAGCAGGCTGAACTATAAAAGAGAAGAGACACTTCCTTTTTTTTGCTGCTGAAAAGATGAAATTGTGTTCCAAATGTCAGACCTATTTCTTCTTTTTTTCTCAAGAACAGTGTTCGTGTTAGGTGTCATTCATGTAATGACATCTTCAAGTATCTGTTTTCACACCTGCTTCTTCCCACACTCTTCACCTTCTTCCAATATTTGTGAAAAAATATCTTGTACTGGGAACATATACAACTCAATATTGTTCAAACTTGCTGCTTGTCCTCCAGCACAGCCCCTCCTGTCAGTGTAAGCAATTTATTGAACATGGCTTTTCCCTCTGACTAGTCTTCCAGAACAAAAGTTCCTGGCAGGAGAATCCAGAATGTCACATATCAGGTCAGTGCGTCCGGGTGTGTGATTCCTCAGATATTACACATTTTTTAATTCCTCCTTACACGCCACCGGAGAATAGTAGGAGCAATGGCTGCCCATAATTGAGCCATATTGTTGCTGAGCTTAGGATTCTTGTGGGAGATTGGGAGAAGATGGAGGAAAACACAAGCCTGACCCTGGAGACAGAGAGGCACAATCTGCTGTACATACCTCCAGCACACACCCTCTATTCTCCCATATGAATGAACTCAGTCATTCTCTCGGCTTCCTGCACCACTCATTTGCTCCTCTCTGCCTGATTGTGGTACACATAGACATTGTTAAACCATTGTAAAATGTGCCAGGTCTGGGCTGGTTTCATCGCCGCTCCCTGATGAGTTATTAAACACATATGGAGCAAACCGGCATTCCCAATAAGCCCAGGGATATGTGCTCATTCTCCATTGCCGGGGTCTCATCTGCCACCTGCACCTTTTTTTAAAAATTAATTTGTCACATATCTGAGGCCAGGAAACTGCCCGGCTGAGTGCCACCTCCATTTGAGCTCAATGGTTTGAACACTATCAGAAGGGACGTGTCAAAAATGGCACCATTTGAATTGCATGTGAACTGCCTCGCCATGTGCTATTGCTTGTTTTTTGTGACAGGAAGACAAGCCTCAAGCAAAAAGTTCTTTTTTTTTACTCCTAAAGTGTTATCCTGGTGATTTCTCTTTCACACCAGATATGATTGGAAGTGTTAACCATGTTCCCTGTGTATGACATGTCTCTGTCATGTCCTCCTGTCAACAGAAGAGTAGAGCAAATTAATTCCCTGGGTGCCCAAAGCCAGCTCTCCCTTACATTCACTTTTTCTCCTTCACTAAAAGTTCAAGCACTGTAATATCTAAGGTCATGAGCAATGGCTTGTCTATTAATACTGAAAATCTGCGCAGGAGTTGGGATGGAGTACAGTTTGGTTGGTGGTGAAAGCTTTGGTGCAACAAGAATTCCCGTAGGAATCACAATTTGCCTCAGCATTCCCCGGCCCTTCACAGTTTGATAACTCAATAGATTACCTGCCGCACTTTCCAAGGACATTAAACTAAGTTCTCCTCGGGATCGATGGGAAAGGGCTTTTTGGATATCAACACTGCTCAATACTGCACACTTCATTTCCCACAGCATAGAGGCCCCTACATTTAATTATAGCGCCATAACGTTTTAGTTCCAGCTTTGTACAGTTATGTAGAGCATCCAATGAGAGGAGGACAGAAACACATCACCGTGCAGACGAAATGTTTACTTTCACTAACAACAGAAACCAAATCAGGAACTTTAAATACTAGAAAGTAGAGCCCGTCTGATTTAACAGCTATCGATTTTATCTGCAGATATCGGCCAATTACAGACATTTCGCTGTCTTATGTAGTATTTGCGTATGTTGCCTGATATGTACTAATATGAAAGCTTTTTTACAGAATATATAACGCAGAAAATACGCTTAGGGGGGATTTACAAATGATGTCATATAGCTATTTATTTATTTATTTATTAGTATTATTAAATTAAATGGTCAGCTGAACAATAACACTGAACACATGGCAGTGGTGTTTATTTAGCTATAGGTTTTATTTTTATTGTTTACAATGTAATTAACTGTATGCATAATGTATAATTATGTTAACTATTTATTAATAGAGTCATTAGGTTTAATTGATAGTCTTTAATTGGTGCAAAATCAACATAGAAAAGGTCTATTTTCATTTCAGTTCAACAAATATAATTTATTGGCCAATATAAAAGTAACCAATTAATTTTTCCCCTTAATCACTATCAGTCTTAAAAATCTCACACAGGTCTGGCTCTGAGGAGAAGACTGGGTAACACACTCCAAACTGACATTTAAATGTATATTTGGTAACTAACTCAAAGGTACATTTCTTTTTTAGTCCATGTAATTCATTAGGAAAGACTGGCTTAAGTAGAGAACATGAGAAATGGGCACTTATATTTCAGACAGGTGGCAGGTAGGGAGGAGTTATTGGTGCCCACTTCCTTTGTCAAAGGCAAAAAGGTCTTTGGAAGGTCTTTTTCAAGTGTGACACTCATTGCTGCAGACTATTTACCCACGCTTGTGCTTTTATTTATCGCACGGTTCCACACCATGAATTATCTAATGTCTTATGGACTGTAAATTTCCCTAATGCAGTTCTGCGCCCTTCCTCTACACTTACTGACAAACATTCACATGTGCACACACAAGCACACACTGCAATCAACCGCGCGCACACACACACAGTCATAATACCCCTGAAGTCACCCTTTGCAGGACGACTCCCTCGGCTTTGTTGTGTATTGAGGCAACAAAGTGCTCACATTTTTGTTTGCGAGGGGTAAGTGATGAAAGCATCTGCCATAAGAAACCCCCGGTGTCCTTTTCAGGCCCTTGTGGAGGCAGTAAAGCTGCTGTCACCAATCAATCAGGGAGAGTACCACAATATTGTTTACTAGCGCAGCTCATTAAGCAATGTAGCAGAACATGCTAACTTAATTTAAAGTGAGATTTATTGTGGCCTGGGCAGGAGAGAACCATTGTCCCGTAGCTCAACTCTGTTCCATTGTGGATCGGGGTTGCTAAATTACTACCAAGAGCTGTTGATAAATTGTCCTGTTCTCATCTAACCTACTTACCGCTTTCCAGATAGACAATAATGAAGAATCATTTGACACTGAAGTGGAGCACAATAAAGTAATTTACTATGACGCTATCAAGCCCGACTGTTGGCCGAAAACCCCCAACAGTGGTTACGTGGAATTAAAGTGTCAACATGTAAAAACACGGCTGACTCTCATTAACGAGGCGATGCGGTTTAAGATGCAGTAAAAACGGCATTTTACATTAAACTATGCAGGAAGATAAAAGCAATTAAATTGGAAATTGATAGCTTTTCACTTCAAACCGCTTCTTAAAGACGAGTCTTTACGAAAATGGTACTTGTCGAAGAATAAAACCGACAATAAAAAGCAGATTTGTATTTGCATGATATAAAAGTGTTTGCATAATTATCCAAGGCGTTCTGGAGATGTTTAGAAAGAACAGAAAAAGAAATGCAATTGGCTGACAACTTAACTCCTCTCACCCACACACACACACACACACAGACTGCAACACATCTGTGGAAGTGACACTGACACACTGACAGGTATCCCACTGAGGACGAGGTCACACTGAAGCCTGGTGATCAGGACTCTCACTGGGGTGCTTTGGGCTTCTTCCCAGGCACCAGGTCCAGGGGCATCTCTCTAGCAAAGTGCCTCAGGGGAGTAGTCACACTTTTAAAAGACGGAAATTAAGTGGAAAAATGTCTGCTCACTCACTGATGTAATTATCTGTCCTGGATTAACATCTGTTCGCAAGCTCGCGTGCCAAGTCCACTTCAACATGTGCCAGTACGGCGTGGCAGTGCCGGGTATGTGTACCTGTGTCTATTTCCAAACGCTGTGTATCTTGGCACCAGCTGCGGCAACTTTTCACTCTGACATCCTCCACCCATTCAACATCTGCGTATTTATGTGAACATCTTGGCTGCGGTCATTGAGAATACCAACGTTGTGACACCACCTAATCAGTTTTTCCAGTTTAACCACGACACTGTAGCAAAGGTTTGCTAAAATGGGATTTATTTTACAAATTACTTTCGCTTTATAAATTAGAAATATAAATTAAAAAATAAGCACTGTGCTACATTTTGAAGATCACTTCACTTTATATGACTTCCTCATATTATTATATTTTTATTCCTTAGGCAGCCATATTTACTGCTCTGGTATTTTCTGCCTACTCTCTTTTTATTATGAAATTAATCCAAGCAGGGACAAGTCCTTACAGATTATCCCTTCCTGTTGGCGGGAAGCCTCTGGAAAGCTCATTAGCATGCTTCATTTATCTATATCACGTGTGTCAAAGTGAGTGTCAGGGTGGGCGTTCACCTAGTGGCTTATTCCCACCTTAACAACTCTGTTGCAACAGAGCTCAGGTGGCCTGTGTGTACGAGAGAACCTGCTTGATATTCAGCCTGCAAACCTGGGCTAATCCATTATGCATTGGCATTGTTATACTCCTTTTTACTTTCTCCCCCCTTATTAGAAGGGCCAACTTTCCTGGTGTGGCTCTAAGTGTGAGCTAAATGAAGGATTCCATTTGAGTTGTGGTTATTGACATGCAATAACCAAAGGATTACACCTGTCTTACTGAGGAAATGCCATCCAATATAAGTGGAAGGGATGTATTTGGACGACCCCTGGGTGTACATGGCGGCTATTCCCAAGAGTGTTTAAACCCACAGGGAGCAAATTATAATTGAACTATACCATGGAAAAGAGAATTTGCATCTCCTCTTGTTAACCGGGCCCTAATTATCTTTACTCTTCAGTTACTGGAGCAGAGGGGATAGAGCGCTCTGTCCTCTCTATTAGATCAACCGTCTGGGGAGTTTTTTAACTATAGGTTAATGAACTGCAGAATATCAGGCAGACTGCAATCACAGCTCAGACAATAATGCCAAGGATACGATGTTTCTCAACATGTGCATCCGGGCCGGGAGAGTCAGCTCTCGGGGGAGCGTACCCCTATTGTTTTAGAAATGTATAATTGGCAACAATGCCATGGTGGTTTTCTCCTGTTTGAATGCTCAATATTATAAATCATCTGCCCCTGTTGCCACACACATCAAATGACTCTGGCTGGAGGATATTATCAAGTTCTCTCATTACAATGCATGACATGTTTTACAGAGCTCAGTTAGTATAAGATTTGCGTAGCCTTTGGCTTGTCAAATGATTCTATAATTGATTAGATTAATACTGATCAGTGCTAACATGGAGCACAGGGTGGACTGATGTCAGCGTAGAGCAGATAATTGGATATAGTGAGTTAGTGTGAATGCATTATCAGTGATTAAATGGTTTGGAAAACGTTATTAAAGTAATAGAACAGTCACACATGCTAATTTCTGAGAGGAAATAACCACTGATTTGATTTTTTGGAAATGTGATGGATAATTATATACACAGCGTGATGTATTTCTCATTAAAAGAATGCCTGAATGTCAGATATAAAACATGCTACAGTGCCACATAGCGTTAATAATGCCGATTACTGGTGAATTCCCTGCCTATGACCTGAACACAAACAGTTAGAAATTAGGTGTACTGTTATCCTTCATTCATCAATCTCTCAAACTGCGATTTTCTCCGCTAACAGTGATCAGATGTACGGCCACAGCTCAATTTTCTTTTCTTTTTGTTTGTTTGTTTCACAATCATGTAGCATGATTACTCATTGGAAACATCATGCATTTATTTACCTTTTTTTATGAAAGACCTCGTCTTTTTAAACTGGATTTTTTTTATTTTAAATATAATTCAGCTAAATGACAAATTCTGAAATAAATCAGACTTAAACTGAATAATATATAAATATGAATGCATTTAAATAAATCATATAAAAATACAAATATATTACATATAAATAAATAAGATCAATTATGTTGTAATGTCAGTGTACACCACAGAAAACTTAAATTAAACAAAAATAAATTTAACAAATATTATGTGGTACATTTTGGTTAAATATATACTTTTAACATATTCCAGTCAGTCATGGATTCCAGGTCCAGGATTTCTAATAAAACAAAATTATAGCATTGCTGAAACTGAATGTGGTAAAATTGTTTTATCTTGATTAATTATTGTTGTTTTATCTTGATTAATTATTTTCTTTATAATTATGGAAACCAAAATAGTACTTGAAAAAAAATTCTCTTAATGGTCTTAGATTTAGAAACATAAGTCTCATAAGCACCTCTGCCTTTAATCTAATCTGAGTTAAACCTATTAAAATGATCTGATTGTCCATTTTTGGCCGACGTTCTCTCAGAATATGGACTTCATCTCTCGCAGCGCCGCAGTCCTCCGCTCTTCTTCTTCTTGGAGTGGAAGCACTGAGACGGCTGCCGCTTGCACCTCTCCCACTGGTTCTTCCTCTCTGGCAGGCACACGCCTTGGGCATGATAGCAAACCACCCCTTGTTGTTCTACGGGCTCGCTCTCCACGAGCAACATGAGGCCATGTGTGTGGGAAGTAGCATAGCTGATGGCGGCTTCCTGGCGATCAGCCGGCTTCGACGATCAGAGAGGGCTACCTTCCTGCTTTAACACGCTGTGGCATCTTATCCTCCCTTCCCACTGGTTCCCAGCAGAGTACGTGGAATACTTTCCCTACGTCAGCAATGTGCATAAAAAGGCTCACAACGGGCTCAAAGAGTCTGAGAGGGAGACTGTGAGACCCGTCTGTCTTTGTGGATTTATTGCAAAAGTGTGTGAGTTACATATAATATTGTAATGTCAATTAGTGGGTACTAACCTGGGGCTAGCTTTAACTGAACACGATACTTTCAAACTAAATTAACGCCCATTAATGTTAATACTTTGTCATACTCCACCCCAGCTCTGAACTTCACTTTCAAAATGCATTAACACACAGCATCACTGCTTGGTGTGGCAGTGATTACTGCCCTGCACTTGTCTGTTTTATAATAAAACAAAGCCTCAAGGCAAAGATTTCGAATGAGCATTTTTATTGCTCAGGTAATCATTTCAGCTCCAGATTGATTATTGACTAGGAAGGACTAGGTAGACGCTTTGTCTGCACATTGCAGACAGAGACATGCATAAGATGAGGGGAAATGTTAATGAATGCAACTTAATACATATCCAAGCAGATACGTTTCAGATAAAGTAGCATGTGGTTCAATGTGATGGGAACAAAGGGGAACGGTGGGATTTATTGTGACCACTACAATAACAGCGACTCACATTTCATCGAGTCGCAGATGCCTTTAAGTGTTGTGGCAGATCCATTCATTAGTAATCCTGATAAAGGGGCTGTATAATTTTCTGTGTAGCAGCAGGTCCAGTGCTTCTGTTGTTTTCATTCATTTTGTTCATCAGGCTGAATCTCCGAGGACTCCATGCCATCGTACGGCCATCTCCTCTCCAGCTGGTTCACAGGTGGCTAAGTACACTTTGCTCTTATTTGTCTGGCCTGCCTGTTCAATATTAGCCTTCTCTCCATCCGCGGAAACGGCCCCTGATATTGTTATGAGAGGGGAGCATGGAATCAGGAAGAGCAAAAAGGCATTTGGCTGGCATTTCCCACCTTGGCTAAATCCAGCTCCTGGTGCCGGGGCCAGACTGTTTCGTTTCTGTTCAAGCATTGATGATGACACAGTTCCAGGTCTCCACCTGTGTCCTGCTCCTCTGATCAGTGCAGTGGTCATGCTGGGAAGGGATAAGCAACAGCAGGACGCTCTCATCTTTCCCTAGTCCTTCCGCGCTGATAAGCATAGAGAGATTATCAGGATTGTAAGGTGTTAGAATCTCAATCTTTTATGCTTGACCTGAGATCGATGTACATATGTCTGCTTGACTCTGGTATTTCCACTCTGGACGTGCAACATCTAACCTGTAATTCTGCATGAAAAAACCCTCGATTTTATGATTTACCTACTTTGTAATTATTTACAGGAAACATTTTAGAGAAATAAAGACAGCCATGTTTTTGTCACAATGGATTGTTGGTACTGTCCATAAACACTATTAACGCACAAGGTCGACAGTTTTTAAGTATTTTCTGCTTTTTCCAAAGAAATTTTAAACCACTTGAGCTTGTTTGATTTTGTCTTCTTATTCTACTTATTTTTTATATTAATGAATTTCATAAATGTGCAATATCTTTATATATATATATATATCAGACAGGTACAAACTAAAAAAAATAATTAACCTCGCCCACTTACTCCAGGAGCATATGTAGGTCAGGGTTTGGAGAGTATGAGAGTTTCAATCAAGCAAGACCTTAATCCCTGCCAGTTTACTTATTTATTATTATGTATTATTATTTACAATATAATTTAGAATATATTATTTATTTATGTGCTTACTCATTCATTCATGCGTTCATTTATTAAGGTATTGATGCACATAGGCACAGTCTGCAGGAGCTCATGACTCACAGATAAAGAATGTTTCCACAAAATCTTCAGTCACACACAACAAACTGAAAAGCCCTAACTTTTTTAAATTATTGATATGAAAAGAACAGTGCTTTACTTCCATACAGTGATTACCTGTCATTAAGACAGGCTGCCCTGTCATGGAGACGGGTCTGGTCTCCCTCTCCTCCTCCTCCTGAGCCGTCAGACACAGACACACTCCTCACTCCCTCCGTCCCCAGTCTCAGGCTGTCTACACATGATAAGCGGTCTGAGCTGCACTCGCCACTTGGGTTGAGTGCCGGGAGCTCGGTTCGACACTTACATGTCATCATGTAATTTATATAATTTATAGCTATGAGCCGTCAGAAGAACAGCCAATGCATTTTTGACTTACAGCCCCACCACAGCAAACTGGTTCGTTTTTTAACTTTCTTGGTGTGCAGACATTTGAATGGAAAATTGGTTTTAAGCAGATGTAATTTGAACTTTGTGCAGAGTGACAAAGTGTAATATTTCCAGCTTTCAGTGCTCATGATTGATCCTTTAAAGTGTTGCTTGGTACCTACCATGGTATTAAAAATCATGCACCTCAGTATGAAATATACAGTTGAATCTTTGCAGAAATGTGCTGTTCATGTTCATGTTTTTCTCAAATGTGCTTCATCTGCAACCTGCATGCACCCTCCAGCTATGTCTGCACTCTTAGCTAGCATGCTCACTGCTTTGCTAGCTAAGAGCAGTCATTTACAAAATACAAACATGCAGTTTTTTGAAGCCTTCAATCAGCAAATGATGACACTGCAAGAAGCAAAATGCACAACACTCATGACCTCAGATACATGACATGAGCAGAGTGAGTGAGGCCATGTTTATCCAACTGTCTGTCTTGTATATAAAGGATATTTTAATGCAGGGATAAATGTATATGTGGGGCCGCTTTGCTTGGTCCATTATTAAGAAGGAGACAGAGAGAAGCCAGTGTTGTTGATGGGCATGGGCGGATGGATGGATGCAGAAAAAGATGGAGGCACGGCATGCTCTTTGGGGGGCGGGGGGGACTTTGCAGTACCTGGTCCAAATAATGGGGAAGGCCAGCTGGGGCTTTTGGCAAACATATTTAGGACCTAGTGGCAGACCCTGAGCCCCTGAACTAATCCTGTTGCAGGTGATTATGTGGAGAGAATTTGAGAAATAGAGGGCTACACCCTCTGCTCTCTTCCCCTGCACTTCCTGTACACTGCTGGAGGCTTTAACACGAGCTCTTAAACGGTTAATTAGAGCATTTGGCTCATTGAAAGAAAGAATACAATAAAACATTTTTAAAAATGAATAAGCATGTTTTAGCATTATACTGTGGTTATTAAATAAATCCTTTATAATTTACAAATGGTGCCTTGATTGTTTTCATATGAATACACTTGAGTATAATGTGGATTTTCATGGCCAGTGTCAAGTGATAGAGCACAAAGAGAAACAGCTTCTGAAACTGAAACAACTATTTATCATTTTTTGTTTTACCTTGAAGCTAATATCATTTCTAATATTTATTTATGTATTTATTATTTTTTATCAAAATACCTTCAAAGATGTTTGCTTAAGAACATTTTGCAGTAGCACAAAAACAAGAAACGGAGGTGTTGGAAAAATATTTTTTATAATTATTGATATTAAAAACATTAGGCGCATTACTTCCATACAGTGATTTTTTACAAATAAATAAATAAATGAATAACATTTTTTGCATTAACTGTTTTTTTTAAATAAAAAAAGGTGATTTGATTGTGTTCATATGAATACACTGGAGTGTAATCTGGATTTTCATGGCCAGTGTCAAAGCACAAACCGTTTCATCATCATGTCCATATCACTCTGTGGCATGAAACTATTATTTACATCCAATGTCTCACCTTGAAGCTGATATAATTCATACTAATATTTTTTTATTTTATCAAGGTGTTAATAGATTGCGCATGATTACTTTATCCTCACATATATTTGTTTTAAAACATTTTGCCATAGCTCCTGACTGACACAAAGACTTCTTTTCATTCCAACACTTACACACAAAATAAAAATAACTTTTTTATCATTATACTATGTGTTTTTTTTTGTTTTTTTTTAATCCAGAAATTAGAAATGGTGACTTGATTGTTTTTCCTTGAATACGCTTGGGTATAATGTGGATTTTCATGGTCAGTGTCAAAGCACAAACAAAAAAACCATCATGTCCAGATCATTCTGTGAAACTGCAGCAGCTTTTCACCATTTAATGTGTCACCTTGAAGCTGAATAGGATAAGAAGTGTGTTCTCATACCTGCGATTCTTTTGAAACACAAAAAATTATCACCTGCTTTGCCAATCCACATGTTTAAATCAGACCATCAGGAGGACTGAAAGAGAAACTTTCTGTGGTTTTTTTCTCAGAAACGGCTGACTTACTTTGGGTCAAAAGGACTTGAAAAGGAGTCATTTACATGTATTTAGATGCAGATGTGTCGATACATGAACAAATATAAGCTCTCTATAGTCTGGCCTGGTTTCTGCCTCGTCTTCAATTATACAACAAAAACAATGCAGACCCTGGTGACAGCACGGTACGGTCCAATCACAACAGGAAATGCAGGTGGCTTGTACTGATTCTCCAAAGTTCACATCTGCATCAAGAAAAAGATGTCATTAATTATGACATTTCTTTCAAAATTGTAAATAGGTCTTACTCAACAGAACAGATCGAATTTGATTATGTGGCAATGTGACTGTGCAGCTCCCTCAAATCAAACAAACCTATCATTAAGATTCTTGTCTCGAACGATAAGAAGTTTGGGCGGGCAATTATGAGCAATTAGCAGAAAGTATGGAATTAGTACAGTCTTATTGTGTGGGTTGCTGTGCTTTTCAACAAAATCAAGGCATGCTATTTAAGCCCCAGGGGGGCCTAAAATTACTTCTTTTCAGGTTACCTAAAGATATTCAGAAGGCAAATGACAAAATGGTCTTTTTTTCCTTCTTTCTGCTATTCTTTTTTCTCTCTGTTGCTGGTTGAGTGGCAGGTACAGCCTGTGACAAACAGGGCTTGTAACATGCTCTAAATCTGTCAGGGCTGATTGCACTGGCCTCATTTGACTAACGGCTACATTGCAAAAAAAAGAAAAAAAGAAGAAGAAAAAAAAAACAGCCACCATGCCCAGTTGACGATGAGATTATGAGCCAAAATGTGTGATTAAATCTCCTTGGCCTCCCACAGCCAGTATACAGTAACCTTTCCATAGGGTCCTGATCCTGCAGGGGATTATACACAGTGCACTGCACACAGCCACACTGATGGTACATACAGTTACAAATATTATGGATTCATCATCATTACCGATTCCTTTTGTCAGCCAAAGCTTATGTTTCTATCTCTGACAGCTGGACAACGTGATCTTCTGTGATGAATTGCCTTTTACTGTTAATAGAACATTTTTGCTCAACCAGCTTTTGATTTTATCTTCCATTTATTTATCTTTATTTTATCAAGTTTATATTTATCCTCAGACATGTCTCTGGTTTTCAGCGTCATGTTGCTTGTGCACTGTCTTCCAGTATACAAACGCAACAAGAAGTTCTGATGCAGGAAGTCCCGGCGCCATTACAATTCCTCTTAAAACTCTTTAGCCAACGCAAATTGGTTGCATATAGTTCATGCAGTTACTTTGTTTGAGACAGTTATGCAACAGCATCCTCCAATATGACTTTCTGGTTACTGAAGATATGGGCTGTTTTATTTACAAGGACAAGCAACCGTACAGCGTTATAGAAAATGAAATTCAGAAGGATGACACTGACCCCGGAACTGAGGTTAACGTCATTACTAAACTTCATTGCGGTGAAAAATTTGTCCCTTAGGGAATGGATGAAAATGCACAGAGTGCACCAGTGGCTGTGTTAACTACTGTAAGTGCAGCAGAGGACAACATTTCTGCATTACAGCTGATTTAGAAACTATAATAAATAGCAAATAAAGAAATAATTGAGTAAATAATCTGTTTTTTCATACTTTAAATAAGTTAAAAATTTAAATTTGAATCCCTGGATGCATTTCTTTCAAATTGGCTTTTAATCATGGCACACATTCATCTGTAAATGAATAATACGTGTACATGTATTTAATCTTAACATTAAACTAGACAACATTGTAAATTCCAATCGTATAACAGGTCATTTAAAACTTGAAAACGTCTTTCAAAATCGTAATTTTGATTAAAAAACTAGAATTACTGCATCAAAGATTAGTGTCACCACTTCGGTATCGGCCCAAATGACTCCTCTCATGCTCCTGAGTTGATGGTGTTGAATAATGGCCAGAAAATTGTTTTTGCAGAACATCATGATGTCAGTTTGAAGTTGACCTTTGACCTTGTGGACGTAAATGTCCTCACTTAATCATTTTATCCCATTTGTGTTAAATTTTGTCATAATTAGCAAATGAATCATTGAGTTATGACCCAGAATGGGATGGATGGACGGACGGAAGAACTGATTCAATTTTGGGGGGCAAAGGTTAAATGTCAACGCAATATCTACTCTCGTGGATGTCTCAGGAACGCCGAGAGGGAATTTTTTTTTGATGAAATGGACGGACGGACAACCCCACTACATAAAGCCTCTGGCCACGGCTGTCACACAACAAACAACGTTCAGCCCTATCCGTTTATATATTAGTGTTCCCTCAATTCAAACAAAGTATTAACATCGAAATCAAGTATCACGTCGAGCTGTCGAAGTGCACAGATTGTTTGATCTCTGTAGTTTCCCTCCACGTAAAGCTTTTGTTCCAGATAATGTTATAATTTGAACTTCTTGTTATATTTCCATTTTGACCGTAGAAACATAATGTCATCAAAATAGAACAACATTATTCAAATCATGACAGTATTTGCTGTGATTAAGCTCAAGATAATTGCACATGCTACCTAGAGGAGGTTAATATAAAAAACCTATTCAAAATAGTGCTCATCTGTCCCTAAATGACCTGTGTGGTCTGCAGGACGTAATGGGGAACACTGGTGGGGTCACTCTATCAACACAGTGCCACATTTCATCCTTCCTGGAAGTAGCTTAACCAGCTAAACTTGCTCACAAGCTAGCTGTCACTCCACTCAGCAAAAATAATCTTCTCCAGACCTCAGCCACACAAAACTCGCTGCCAAAGCATTTCACTCTCAGTGCTATTAGAGGACTTAGTTATGACTGTTTGACTTCTTTTTTTCGCCACATCTTCTTTTATTTTACTGCCTTGTCTGTCAGAGTTCCTCTCAAGCCGCATTTAACTCAAATAGAATCAAACTCACATAGTTAAAATAAATGTAATAAGGTTTAAAAACACAATGAGATCTGACCAGAAATGCAGTATAGAGCGTGTTGTCCGCCTGAAGGGACTGTTGTGCACAATCCATTACATGTGCTGTCCATTTTGTTGATGTTTATTGTTTTACTTAGCTTTCCAATCCACTTTTATATTCCATAATGCTCAGACTATATTCTGCCCTTATTTTCTGCGCCGTTGGGAGTGCAAGTAGAGTGATATGCTTTTACTTTCCAATGAAACGACATGGAGACATTGATCATGATGGATGAGATTGTGTCCGACTCCACATGTAGTATTTGATGCTTTTCAGGGACGAGGAGAGTAAGAAGCATCCAGTAGACACACAGGGTCTCTCATAACAAGACAAAGTAGGAAATGTAGGGATTTATATAAAAAGGATTAGTCTTGGCTGGTAATACGTTTGGTCATTTTGCTACATGAGGATTCTAAAATTAAAGCTTCATATGACATCTCATGGATTCATTTTGAGGCATCTCATCGAGTCTCTCTCTCTCTGTGCCTCTCTCTCTTCTCTCCGAGAGCCAAAGGGTCAGTGATTAAATGATGTAGTCTGTGGGATGCATCAGCCAGGTGGTGTACAACGCATCTGTTGTGTTAAGTCTTGCAGACACGGTCTTACCCATGGCAAGCCTCCGATGCAGGAACGGTCTCAGCTGCTGTGTTCCCATTTATTTATTGTCATCTATTGGACATCTATTTGTACAGTTTTCCACAAAACACCAACTGGTTTAATTGGTACAAGCTCCACCAGATTTACAGACTCCCCTCTTTGACAACCATCCATGATAATATCCTGCTGCAAGGCTTGGGCACATTTAGTGCAAGTTTTAAAGAAAGACTTTACACTATAATAAGTTAGGGTTGGGCGATTTGACAATTTATATTGTAACGGTGGAGATGTGAGATTTGGTAACGCTGTGCGCTGCAGGAGCTGTTCGTGGCAGGCAATGTGGCAAACAAAGGCTGGATTTTGCTGCAATCTTGTGATTCTCACCTCGCAAGGTAACATGATTTAGGCAGCAACAGAAGAAAGTGAAGGTGTAAATACAGAGCAGGAGGAGGCGTCTTGTAACACTTGAAATTATTGTTCTCAGGAACCTTTAAGCTTTGAAAGAAAAGTCTTTTGTTTTAAACTCAAGTGACTCATGTGAGGAAGCTATTTTTGTTCGTATGGAAGTTCCACATAAAGACGTTAAATACTCAAAGGGGATATAGCACAATATGGCTATTTTAAACAATTTCTTTAGTGAATTTACTGCATGATTTTAGCCACACGTCCCTTCCCCTGGCATGACTTTATTCACTTCTTTTATTAGCAGCCTATTATTTTGCTGTACTGATATACTGGCAGCCTGATATTCCACTTATTACAAAGACATGCATCTCATAAACAAACTCATTTACCCAAAAAGCAGAAGTACAGCAATTAAATAGAGATTTAAGGGAAAAAAATGAATTGTATTGTTAAAAGTTATATACTTTTGGCAAGTTTAAAGTATTTAAAGCTACCTCCACAAGCAACAACATTAACATGCAGCTTACATGTTATTCCATCAGTAATAATTATCCTATAATATGAAGTTAAACATGATTAGCAGATTAAAGGACGAGCCAATCAGCAGAAACATAATCAAGTATTTAATATTCAGTTATAACTGTTTTCTAATTATTCCAAACACCATTTTCTTGGGGTAATAAACAATTGCACAGCATGCAGTATTATCTAATAGGACTTATTCATTTGTAATTATGATAAATATTCAGCACCTTCCTTTAACTAAAGAAAATGTTCTTCCCTGAGTTCACCATTTTTCATCATCTTCCAGGTTCTAACATATTCTAGTGATCCACTTGAACTCTCACAGGCTGACACAGCCCTGACAGCTTTGTTGGAGGACCTGTGATTTACAGTCAAACATGCATCCTCTAAAGCTGCTTTTATGGTGCATGTATGTCAGCAGGTGTTTTTTATTAGTCATGTTTTTTTCCTTTACCATTGCAATGCGAGATTGACGCACGGAGAGTTCCTAGCACAACATGCATCATGTGTTCATGGAGATGTGCAGTATATATCGGAGGATGTGTGAATGATTTATGTTGGGGGTTATTCCTCAGACAAAAATGTCCATGTACTGTAATGTTGATGCATGCTGATAAGTATAGAGAACAACAGATGTTAGTACATCTCACCTGCTATATCTAAAAGCTTTGTTTGAGATGACATACTGCTTATCGAAGCCTCAATAGAATAAAAGCGATGGAACCGATATAAATTCCGCACAGCGGACAAACATCGTTTCCAGCATTTATGCAGGTACTTTTCAAGCACAGGCAAAAAAGAAAAATTTACTTAAAAATGTAATGAATAAAGACAGAAATCTTGAGATTGTGTACAAACCATCAATGAGGACAACAAGTAATTAGCCGAGAATGACAAAAGTAGTTAACTAACCAAGACATTCTTCTATATTACTGTCAAATGAATTGTAATAATGATGTCTGATTTTATTGCCATTTATTTAATATTTTTTCTCCCATTGCTTTTGATATGTAGCTCACCAGGCTGAAGAAAGAAGAAGAGGTTGTTTTTTTTTAGATTTAGAGGGAAATTCAGCTGGAGAACTCCCAAATTGGACCACATGAAAGCACAAAGCACATCTTTGTAGCTACTGTACCTTGTGTAGAAGTTATTTTTTAAAGCCCTAGAGTGCATCATTATGGTTAATTTATGGCTACGCAAATACTGTTGCTTTTTTTGTAGCCTAAAATTGTTGCATGTCTAAATACTATATGTGCTGAGGTGCCAAAAGACAATTCTTTTTGCCTGTAGGTATAACCTACAATTTTCTTTCTTGTCTCCATAACTGGCAACATAATGGTGGTGATGCTCCCTGTTTCTGCTCTGTGTATCTCTAAGCGTGCAGCTGCCGCCGCCCTGCAAGCTCCAAATAATCCTGCATTCTGGCAGAGCACTATAGCCTAAAATAATGGGCAGCACATTATCTTAGCTAACAACATATTTCCTTGTCAAGGGCAATTTGGCAATAGGCTTGATGTTTAAGGACTCATAATCATTCGAATAGCATCAGCTAAACACCCCTTCACGAATGTGCAAATATGCACACACACAAATGCACACGCGCGTATACTACTGCACACAGCGCGGTCTGTGATTGATTAGCACAGTGGCACTGGTACAATAGCTCGGAGGGGGTGCAATCCTTAAATAGAAGGTTTGAAGGAAGAGCAAGGCAAGCCAAGAATTCTGATCAGCTGCAAGAAAACTGTTCTGGATGGCGTTCAAGTACTAACACACAATCCTCAGAAGTGAAGAAGTAAATAAATAACTTCCATTTTTTTTCTTGTACCTTACCTGTCAGTGTTTTTATTGCTGGAATTCTGGTTGGATAGAAATGGGATTTTAGTAACACCTATCAATCAATACCGTCATGTTTAATGATAGTTTTTTTCTTTTTCTTTTTTTGAGATATGCACATTTTCTCAACTAAACTCTGCAGGATAATGTAGTAAGGAGTGTTTAAAATAATGCTGGATACAGATTTTTAGATGCAATCTCAGGCCTGATCACGGCATTTTTAACTGGTCGGATATTGAACCATATTGAGCCCATCCGATCCTTTGCAGATAAAAACACCTGTGTGACAGATGACATAGTGTTAATGAACACTTAACAAGCGTAGCTACTGACTCTCAACTCTCGTTGATCTCCAGCTGACGCTTGAGCTCAAAGAAGAGAATCACACAGCAACCATGAGCAAGAAGTCCACGCGAAAGATTTAAAGACGACAATAAACCCTCAATAGAATACAGCTTCACGGACATCTGTACCACATCAACAAACAATGGCACAATGGAGAAAAATTCCCTTGAGACAGCTACAGAAGTGTTATTTTGTAGTATATTTACGTTTTGTTGTTAATGTCCTAATTTATTCAGATTTGTGGGATGTATATCAGAATAGAAGACTTTGTCCATACTGCCCATCCCGAGCATCCATCCATCAACACCCCGACAGTCATCAATCTTTTTCCACAGTGTCTGAGAAAAATATTTCCAAGTCGTGCTGAAAAGTGACACATTTATTCAAATGACAGACGGCATCATTTCGTTTTCAAACCACAGATGTAACACATGTTCTATTTCTGCCTTTCCAACCACCCAACAAATCAACCTCCCCAATCCCTGTCAGTTGTTATTAGAACAACAACAACTTAAATGAGGCATTATTGTAAAAAGCCGGCATGAACACAACCTTTACTGTCAAAAACATGCAATCTCCATCACCATATGACAGATAACGCTCATTTCAAAATCTAGATGGCGCAATGCATTCCTTAAACAAAGTGCAGGGCGACTCATGTGTGATTTCACAGAAAACTGCTTGGACAAGTGGAAAATCGCATGTCTTCTCCCAGCGACTCCCTCTCCTCCCCTCAGTCATCCACCATTAGGCTTGCACAGTAGCAAAACCTGTTGGCAGTCTGAGCCATGCTGCTACCTGCTGTAATGTAACTAAGACAAAGCTCCTTTATCTGCCCTGCTAGTCTGCTGTCCTCAGCACACAATTTACTATTCAGTCATTTAACAGATGCTCTTATCCAGACAGAGACATAATGAATGCATTCAAATATAGAGGTGGCTGAGACAGCCTCATATTTCCACTGTGTCCTCCCAACTTTGTCAGATGTGAAGGGCGCAGGGCACTGGTGGTGGAGGTCACAGGAGACCTGTCTGGATGGCAGACTGTGGAGATTGCTTACTTTATGACTCCCACTTTGGATTTCTCTCCCTCCCCGTCTCCCTGCCTCTCCCTCACTCTCATTCTCACTGGATTTCTCATTTCCTATGTTTTTTTTCTACCTGCATGCCACATTACATTTTGAAGGTGAATCCCATAAATACTGAAATTACTTTGGAGGATAAATTACTAAGGAGGGGATTTTTTTTCGATGCCTGATTACCATTGCATGCAGTCCCAAGCTTCATTTTGCATCGACAATGTCTACCAGTGGAAATTCTTATTGCAACTTCATGCATTCTGACAAGGCTAACAGTCTATTTTCTTTAAATATCGGATTGAGACAAAGGACAAATGAAGGAACTGAGAAATGTGCTGATTTAGTTAATCCCTTTGAAATATATATCATTTTCAGATTTGTTCCCGACGTCTTACATTAGAAATTCCGTCTCAGTTTTTATCTAAGAAAACAGGCATGGGGAATTAATCTCCTGAAGACTCTTGACAGGGTCATGTCCAGACCCACAGACACTCCCAGCAGGTACCCAGTCTGTGTCTGTCTGCAACTGTGTGAGTGTGTACGGTTTGTGTGTCTTTAAATATGTATGAATGTGTTAACCACAGCCAGTTTTTAGTATGGCATTTTACCGTTGTATTTCAGTTCACTCTGCTGTAACCTTAGCCTCACTTTTTTATTTTCCTGCTGGAAGTTGGAATTCAACATTTTTATAGTTTAATATCATTAATGCAGTGAAGCAGCGAATGATGTACATTACACGATGTAATCAATATGTTAACCAGTAAATTCACAGATTTTCCGTAAGGTTCTCTGGAGGCTTTCACCAGCAAAAAGCTTCACTTACAGTACAAAACAAGGTTGGTTTGGACCTCACTATTGATCTGTAGCCATGTGCTTTTTTCTTAAACCATGGATCTGTTTTTTACTTGAAAAAATATTAAATATGAATATATGAACTGAACTGTTGGCATGATAAAGAAACTTTTTTTGATCATGAACTCCAGTGTAACCGTGAAATTCTCCAGTTCATCGGAGAAGTTTGAACAGAATGGAGTCTCTGAAAGAGTCCAACGTGAGTTCATTCTGTAATAGTTACTTGTTTCTTATGGCCTGTATATGAATTGTCTGTATCCAACTCTCACTCCTGTCCAGATGCTGTTTCACTCATTCTTCCTATACTTGCAGTTCTCGTACTCAGAAATGAAGTTAATGTTCATCCAGTTTTGTTTTGTTCTGAATTTTAGTGACCAGAAACACTGGTTGTGTCCACAGTCTCAGCACAGACCTTACAGGTTTCTCTTCAGTGGTGTTGATGGGCTATCACTCGTCATGTGTAACTAATCAGATATCGCTGCGGGTGGGACAAAGAATGAGCCAGACAGAGAGTGGCCGACAGATTTTTAATAGATTTCTGAAATGTCAAGATCATTGGTTGTAATGATGCAAATATCTGTGCCTGGTTGAAGTGGAAAGTAAAGTCACATCTTCATACCATCATGAGCTGATACAGAAAAAGTACAAGTTGATGCAGATTCTCAAAATGCCAGCAACTAAGTGTTTAGCATTCAAAAACTATTTCTTCGAGGAAAGAAACCAAACCTACGCCACTGCTATGACCTCAAAAATAAACATCTCGAAAACAACATCTATAAGACAGTGTCAACAAACACTAAACATCATAACCTTCCTAAAAGTAGAATTTGTGGCTGATCTGTTGCATTAATTGTACATGTGTATCAGGTGTGTTAAAAGAGGCATAGTGTGTTTAAAATAATAATTCAACCCAGACGCTGTGTAAAGCGTAAATAGATACAGAATGCATCAAATTGAAAAAGAGTGTCGAAATAAAAAAAAAAAAAGGTTTACCAGTTTGAACACAAAGGGTTAACGAATGATCACAATCTTCTTTATTCACCACGTCCCAACTTTCTTGGAATTGGACTTGCTTAGTGCAAATAATATGTATAAATATATAGAGTCTCAGATTCATTTAAAGGTTTCAGAGTGAATTCTGATGACCGTAACACCGCCTCCTGCTACAGAAGTAATATTTTTCAGCTACTAAAAATGACATCTCCATCACCATGTGAGCTACGACTACAATGTAAATGTTGCTCACTTATCATTTGCGGGTCACTGGCCTTAACTGGAGCAGTTGCCAAGATGATCCTTTACCAAGACGGTCTTCTGAATAGAGCTCAGACATATTGCAAATGTAAGACAATCTGTGATTGCTGGCTACAAAGAAAAGATTTGGCATGGTCTAACATTAATATATTCTCTGCCTTACTGCTACCAATGCGCACATCCATGATGACATGTCAACAAGCGCCCACACATACCATCCTGTGTGGGCGCGTTAAGAGTGTCAGAAGAAGAATATCAAAGTACACCCCCCCACCGACTCCACACCCTCCATCCATCCCCTTGAGTGACAGTGTCCTTATGACTCAAGCACGCAATAAAGTTCCAGCTGTATAACAGCATCTGGTGAGGAGGTTATATATCACAGTGTAACATACAGTAACAACGCTGCCCTGTCACTTCCTGTTTTAGTTTGGGAACAAACTGGTGGCTGTGATGTCCAGCAATACTCCCTGGCACTCATTATGTTATTGTTGATTTAAAAATATATGTGGGTGGCATGTTGTTCGTTTTAACAAAACAGTTTTGAATCCAGAAATCTTTTGAAATTTTCACAGATATGAAAAAACTCATCAACCCCTGATGAATTATGGTTATTTTGTCATCTTGTGAACACCATCTTTTACTTATTTCCCCTGTTAAATGTCATCACCATGTTCCCGGAGAGTCATGACTTAATTTAAAGCTAGGAGAAAATGAATCTGGTTGAAATTTCTTAGTTAAAATCACTAAAATACATGACTTTGAGGTACAGATGGAGTTGAAGCTGTGCGAACATTTCTCCCTATCTTCAGTCAATCAAGACTTCTTTCCAGAGAGATTTTATTTTAAAAGGAAACAGTTTGAGCAAATACAAGTCACAAGTGTTGTTAGATTGGTTTTGGGCCAAGACCTCCCAACCCACACACAACACAAAACCATCAACACCACCCTGCACCCCCTACACACAGCCTCTCCACAGGCATGCCAGCACTGAGCGGTGCTTTCACCATACAGAGTAAAGGAGGGCCAAGCGGCAACTAGGGCAGCGGGGGCACAACCTGTCAGGGAACTCTGCTGCCAAGCCTCAAATACATTTGGAGGTAGCCTTGACTGAAAGTGACTTTCAAAGTTTATCTTAGTATTGCAAAGAGTCCATATCCAATACACAGTGCACAGAAAGCACTTTTACTAAGGTAGTTTCTTCTTGTGGAATGTAGCAGAAGTTAGTTAGGATCATCTTAAACTGCAGTGAAATATTGGTTAGTCCTTCCTATCAAATGAGCTCAACATTTGTGTTTGCTCAACAAGATGGTCTGGACTTTCCTCCATTTATCCTTACCTTAAGAAATCACAATGTGCTTATCAGGGACCTCGTCATAGTCAACAATGTAAGCAGTCAATCAGAAACAGTGCTTGGATGATAATGTCAAATACAGGCTGCTTCCTGCCAAACAGTGATGGCGCAAAGGTTAGCCATAATGCACAAAAAGCAGCCATAATTACAGTTATTGCTGAGATAGATGTAATAAGCAAGAGCAAGCACTTGCATCAGAGTTTGTCCAAGACAGAGACGTTTCTGCCAACTGGATTCAGCAAAAGTCCAGCAAGGAGGCTCAGCAAACTGCTACGGACGCCATGTTGGTCCAGAACATGCTGCCGTTTAGCCGGAATAATGTTCAATTATCAGTTGAACCACCAGTAGGATTCATCCTCTGGGAAGGAATAAATGAAAAAGAAGAAGTTTATGGTGTATTCAATCCAATTAGTGCTCCATATTGGTTTCCCCATCTACAGTACGCCTCCATGGACGTCCCGCACCACCTCTGTAGTTCATCAAGTGTGCAAATTACTGCATTTGTGACGTCTTTTTTTCCTTCCCTGTGGCCTCACCCAGAGAACGTTTAAAGAGTCTATCTGATTTCACTTGGAATTGCAACGGCCAGAACACCACCGAGTCATCAATCAACCTCAATTCGTTGGAGGTTTGATTGAATTTCACCATTTCCTTCAGTCTGAAAGGTTCTGGAGGTCGATAAGCCTGATATTTGTGCGATGGTGTTAGTCAAATGAGTGGTACAGGAATGATCTAAAAAGAGGAGCATGAACTCAAATCTTTTATTTTCTCCACTCTGTTTATGATCATCTCCAAATAAAATGTTTTTTGCACCTATAAACTTGTTTTTGATGTTATGGGAGAAGAAATACAACAGAAAAACAATAAATGAACAGAAGCAGAACAAAGGGATAATACAGAACACAACAGCTGCTCTAAATGCTATGTAACTGTGAAATAAAACTGTCCACAATTACATAGTGCTTCACAGATATGTTTTGAATATCAATATATCAATATGCAGTGTTAACACCAGCAATGTCTACATTAAACTGCAGCAGAATATATTTTTATCTCATAGCAGACCTGCCACTGGCATTAAAATAAACACATGCAGTGTCTCATTTATAATGTGGTTTTCTTTTCAGACAATTTTCTTTTACCACTAATGATCTCACCTTCCTCTCATCAAAAAGGAGATGTTGGTGAATATTGTCTAATATTTCAATTTCCCCCTTGCCATTATGTGTACAATAACACAAAACACATCGTGTCATTATGTTGGCGATGCAGGTGTATGAAGCTGTGAATAACGACAACTGTTTGTGATGTGCCTACCTCCCTTTCAGTGATTGTGTGCCATTAGACTGAGGTGTGGAAAGAGCAAACTAAAATCATATTAATAGAAACATAATCTCCTCTTTCATCTTTAATTTTTCACCGTCACATCAGTGCAATGTAGCACTCATCATCCTCTTAATTAGCTGTCAAAGTATGGCCGAGAGGAGTTCCAGAAAAGATACTTCCCTTGACACGGGACAATAGAGAAGACGGGGAAGGGTGGTTTCTAGGATATTTCACCAGTGTTTTCCTTTATAGTCTCTTTTAAGGACACGGTCCTCCTGGGTGGTAGCTGTATATATCCTGACTGGAAATGAAAGAAGTGAAAAAATACATCATATTGTGACAGATGTCTGGTTATGTCCCCGTGCCAATAGTCCCTTCTTCAGCTATTAGTTGTTCCCGCAGCCATGCTCAAGCACAAAAGCTGACAGGACCTGAACATCCGTACTTTGAATATTACGGTGAATTAATGTGATGTGATGTTCCTACATGTCACTGACAATATAATATTTGACCACATTAGCCTGTTTGTGTTTGAAGAAAAAGTGCTGTGGTTCACATATGGATGTATAGTCATTATCTCTCTGGCTGATTTTTGTATTTCTAGTTTCAGCTGTGACTTGCAGGTTTAAATATATAGAGTATCATCCCATACAAAGTAGTATATGTGCACCAATATTACCATACAGCCTTTCAATGTTTAAAAATAAGACCCTTGTCTGGGCAACTGGGATAATGTTAAATACCATAATAGATTAACAAAACCATGTCATGATCCCAGTATGATAGTGTAGAGCCGATCCTTATCCTATACTTGGTTTGTTTGCAAAAACTGCGTTCTAGACAGAAATACGCTTTATCATTTATTAAAAGAATAATAGCCAAATGCAATGTGCAGCACTGGACTCTGCAGGGCCCATTCCAGAGCACAATACAGAGAACAATTTCTCTTTCCACAGTAATCTTCTGGTTTACTTTCAGCCCAACCCCCGACAATAGGTTGGACTTTACGCAATTGGTCAGTTTGAGTGGTGACACTGTTGCCAACCAAACTGTCACCTTGTGAGATGGCTTTTGAAACTTTCATGACACCTCTTGCTACCGTTATTTCAAAATCTATGTGTTGTGTGTTGCATACTGGAACATCTGCATCCTGTTCTGATTTTTAGCTGGTTCGAACCTGTCTATTTCCTACTGTGGCCTGAGTGCACCGAAGGACATGATAAGTTCTCTAAGCCCAATTTAAGTGAAGTCACAATAAGTTCACTGAAACTGAATTTCCCTATTCTACAGTTGGTTTGTGTGGTTTCAAGACTGAATTCAGGAAGGATGCACAATGCACAACATATATCAGGCCTGATACATTAATGACAAATTATGGTACATCTATATTATGTGTTATTCCAATAATTCATTTAAAGCCAAGTTGCTTTAATTGACTGTTGTCCCGCAACCATTTTCCATTTCCTTTTTGGGAAAAACAGTCTGCTATAGGCCTTTTGTTATTGTGTTTATCTGCAGACTAACAGCCATAGGCTTTCCTTTCTATAAAAAGCCTTCTTTTTTTACTACCATGTCTTATTTGACACATTATGTCAAAGAACTTGAATTTGAATTCTTTGGGAAAAGGCTCAATAAAGGCAAAAGTATTGTGAAGTTTTTGATGAATCACAATTTGAAGGGTCACAACCGTTTTATTTGTTTTAGTAACAATAGTGATGTCAGTAAGATTTGGTCAAAGCAATCAGATATTTAATAGCCAGTCTTTGTTCACTAAATGTCAGCCTTTCTTACCCTGAGACGCAGAGAAACTGCAGGTTATGAACTTATTTTTGAAAAAACAAAAATGGGAAATTATTGGAATCAGCCATTAGAGCCAGGTAATAATAAGTTATCATGCATCCTACTGCAAAGGGTAATTCTAATCTTGAGTCAGTATTTGTGAGATTCAGATATTCTATTCAAAGATTGATGAAATAGGTTGGGTCATAATGAAAAGAAAGACAATGAAAATTCAGGACATTGTGCATGTGGATAGCACTGTTTTATCAAATGGTCATGACCTAATAGTTTATTATTATGGAAAAGTATAATATATTTTGTGTTATCCAATATGTTTATTATCTAAATTAGAAAATACAACAAAAAGGCCAATCAAACATGATGCACATTAAATGCGTTACTTCAGTATGTACAGAGCAGTTTTCTGTACCCAACAATGCAGCAGTGAGTTCCTGATGTGCAGGTGTTGGGATTCACATGTCTGAAGAGTCTCTCCATTACCAGGTTCAGCACATTTTTTCTGCCTCATTTACAGCCTGATTGGAGTTTGGGCACAGCAGAGGCCAGGCTCTAATTCTCCCTCATAATGAATTAGTGTCATAATTAGTAACAGGGCTAACCTTCTTATTGCACAAAGCAGGAATATGTTCCCCTCTATTTTGTGGTGTTTGTACAGTTTGTGTGTTTCTGCGTGTGTGCGCAAGTTTAAAGTGCTTTTGTGCTGAGTGCTTGTGCATAATTTTCTGTTTCATCAGTAATTGTTGCTAATGAGATGTCTAGTACTCTATGTGCCAGTGGATTGCACTTCTGTACATTCTCTCCTGAAGTTCTCTTTTTAGAGCATTTGGCTGCCTTTATCCATTAACACCTCTGTATCCAACCCTGCTATGCAAGAAACAGCCTGCCCGAGAGATATTACAGCAGTCTGAATACTTTTCTCCTGGTTAATACAGTAGCTTTGCCCACCTGTAGCTGATGAAAAGTCGCTAGAAAAGGTGTTACAGAATAGCTGGTGGTGCACAGTGACGTTACTTTATGGAGAAAATATTGGCTTTAAACACGAAGCTGCCACACCTGAAGTTGAAGCACCATTGTTGAGTTCATTACTCATTAGTGCCTGAGCTGAGGGAAAAGTTTTCTTGTTATAGCAATCGTTAATTGGGCAAAAGGCAAATAGCTAACTAGGTATTTGATTGACATGGAAGCAATTTTCGTCGTGTTCCCAATTAGTATTCAGCTGTAAAGCAAATACTGTAAGCCACGTTTGTGATCTCATACTGGAGAGGTTTTGATTGTGGGGAGAACATGATGTTTGTTATCTCTCCGCAATTCCATCAGAAATTACGCTCCCGTTTTGCACAAAGCTTCATATTACCATCAGTGTGTACATTTGAATCAGAACTGAACAGTGCAGTGCATGGCCTGAAATATCTGAGTTGATACTGTTCAGTGAGCCACTTTATTGGCACTCAGCACTCGTAATATGAGGGAAAAATACTTTTTTTAAGTGTCTGGAATATGATTGACGAGAGGACACAGTTTGCATTTATAGATGTTCATGTGAAGGTTGCTGTCATCATGTTGGTCATTTACTCATGAGCTATATATATATGTATATA
>CAFUXE010003082.1:57380-75000 GCA_903364295.1 Serranus cabrilla
GACTACAAGGTTTTAATGTGAAGAGGCTATTCCAAATATCGAAGAGGTTGTAAAAAGGTAAATCAAAATATGAGGGCCATGTCCTGATACCACGTCTTTCAGCACAAGATCTCAAGAAAGTTCTGTGTAATGCATTACAGTATACATGGTAACCCCATCTGCAAATGGCAACATATTTTTCTTTAAAAAGGACTGTGGAAGAGTGCTTCCTGGCATAAATCGAGCATGTAAGAGGTGCACTTTGGATAAGAATATAATGGCAAGAAGCCACAACCATAAAGCCTCATACGTTGTTTGTTCCTCAGTTAAATATGACGCACCAGAGCCTTTCCAGAAATAGCTTCCTTACCAGTTGAAGGAGATCAACATGTTCTCATGTGTAAATGTAAATGTAATTGTCGTGGTGAAGCAGCTGCAGTTTTGTTAGGTTCAGGCCACAAAATTAGGGTTAGAGCAAAAAAATACATGGTTCCAAAAATACTAATAAATGCACGTTAAAGCCGGAAGTTAATGTAACCATTGACACTGAATGAATTATTACTTTTGCTCAATTAATTAAAATCCTTTTGGCTATCTTACAAAATCTTTTTACAAACCAAAGTTAAAAATAAATACCATGAGAACAAACACTTAAAACAATGACTTTCCAGGAACTAAAACTGTAGTTTTCCTGTTAAAAGAAAAAGCCATGTCTTTAATGGAACAACTGTTTTTTAAATTGTGAATTAAAAAATATGAATCCAGGAATTTTAACCAAAGCCATACTTAAAATGCAATTATTCTATTTAAAATATCCAATCATTCATTTATTATAAGAGGCTTCATGTGGAAGTTGTATTATAGCTACAGATGAGCGACATCATGGAAATAAGATGTGCCTCAATGTGTTACGGCAAGAAATGGCCTTTATTAACATTTTATCATTTAGTTTTTGTTTTGTTTTCCGTAAAGGAAGTCATGCTACAAAATAATGTTTTGGTTACAAGTTTGTGTTTGTGTTGTGATTTTAATGTTAACTGACAGCTGATCACCTGAATGTGAACCTGAACATGTAACTAAACAATAAATGATTTGGAACTTCTCATGAAGTTGTAAAAATGTGTTAATACGAAAAATCAACAACTGCCAAAACATTTACCCTCACTGCAGCTTTTATAGATGGTGCTTTTATAGATATATCACTTGTGCCTGCTTGCTGTGTGTTGCTGCAAATTGACACAGTGGTATTGGCCAATGACACATGGAAGGGACTGTAGGTAATTGTACACTGTGCAATTACTCTTCACTAGCTTGTGGGCAGGCAGTCGATTCAATCACATCCTTGTTATGTTCATATGAATATATATTCATCCTAACTCGGAAGATATACTTCATTCACTGAATATAGATATGGGAGAGACATGTCTAAATGGAAATGTTATTGGATGATTGATATATAACCCTGCTGGAATATTCAATCACATATTTTGGCTAATAAAAATGGACAGCAGAAACAGGGGAGGTGTAAGAGGTAGTCTGACAGCTTATTTTTATATTAAACAGCTGAAGGTTCAAATATGAAGACTAGTGTGACTGCAAGAGGACATTAACTCTCACATGACTGTCCACCTTTAATTTACACTGCTTATTAGAGTAATTATTCAGTAAAGGTTATCCGTGTTGGCTACAACTTTTGCACTCAACTCAATGGAAACACATTTGACATAGAAGTTAATTCCATGATGGTGGAAATAAACCCACAACCTTCTGGGGGTTGATGGAGTTGTATGGGTACTAGTACAGGAAAAAAATCCCCAATAATCACAACTTTTTAAGTTTGTGATGTCATTATCTGATGTGATTATATCAGAGAGCAGTTGTTCTTTTCTGATCCTGGAAAGTGATCAGATTTTTACCAAGTGGCTAAAATGGTATTTGCAATTAGAACATATTCTGACATGAATATGTTCTTGAATATGTCATGGCACTAAATCCAAAATCGGCAGGGTGCCAAGGTATATTTACGTCCGCCAAAGTATATAAAGGAACCCCTATTATGATTTTTTGTTCAATCTTTTTTATTTCGTCTAAGATTTGCCATCTGTGAACAATTATCTCTCTTCTAGAAAAAGACAGATATTCTCTGGTAATAAAGTAACGTAAGAGGACGCAAACATGGTACAATATGACAACATGATTATTGTTTATGGAGCCACAAGTGTCTGACAGACCGTGCACAGTTTAATACAGCGCCTTGAAGGAGATCAGTAGAGTCGGGAGGCGGTAAGATACGCAAACATTAAAGTGGTACAAACATTTCTACACCGGCCGACCCTATGGTGCAACACTTTGCCAGTTTTTATTTTAAAAAATAAAAATAAATAGGGTTATTTAAATGGGTATCTAGGGTCATAACACATAACTTACAGCCAAAACTAGAAGAAGGATCGAACAAATCGGCCATTTGACCATAAGACTTTAGCATGGAACATTTCAAAGAAATATGGCACTATATCACACTTGATATCATGTAGCCTTTTTTTTTAAAGAGGAATCTAGAAATGAGAATGACAACTGTCAAACCACTAATGTGTTGAGTGACCTTCAGTGCAGAAAAACCAAAGGTGAAATTTAATCTAATGGTGACCTTCGAATCGAAAGCCTAATGGAATCGTGGATGTGGGAATAATTATTCAGCAGTAATGTAAAAAAGCAGCACATATGTCTGTCTGTAATGATGGGGGCAGAGACTGAGTGGATTAATAACCAAATAACAATATCAAGTTTCTCCGATGAATACGTGATCATTGCTGGTCGGACTTCATCTGAGATATTCTGTAACTTTAATTGGCTTCTCTCTACCAACACTGAAGAACCCTCTGAGTGCATATCGAGAGTGATCTAATTAACGTAATGACAGTATCACATAAGTCTCTCTAAGAACAAACGTCTCCCTTGTTATCGTATAATAATTTTACAAGAAAATAAGGCTGACTGCCAATTCAGGGACATCGGCAGCATTAAATCAGAGTCTGCATGCATTCTGTGTTTCTGGCTGGGATGTTGTGTTTTTCTCACACATACAGCTTCAAACAGTCTACTGCTGTAGTCCAATATGAGCAAATTAAATCCATTTATTCTTCATTGTTCCAAATATGGTGCTTTGTGTGTGTGTGTGATGGAGCAGTGCATCATCTGTCTGCTTTGTGTTTGACCTCCTTCCTCAGTGCTTACACAATACTTTTGTTGTGCTCTCTTAACTCTTGCATGTTTTTTGCCGTCATACACTGAGAGAAACACCAGACACAGACAATAACTTGCAGTTCAAGTTTTTACTCCACCTACTATCACTAGTGGAGTTTGGCTTCCAGATACAGATTCAACACTTTGATGTAGTTGGCTGAGGCCTGTGCGCCACAGAGCGATGCTCTTGATTAACTGGTCAGTTTGTGTCTGAACTCTGAACCTCACCTCCAGTAAAGATTTTTGGTCCGAGACTTAAATAAATAGATTGTGGCTAAAAATGGAGGACATGATGTTCCTCCACAGGGTGGCTGGCCTCAGTCTGCATAATAAGGTGAGGACTTCTTCAAGTCAGGAGGGCCTTGGTATTGAACTGTTACTCCTCCACAGAAACACGAGCCAGAGTGAGAAGTGGTTCAGGCAACTAGTATGATTCCCCTGAATGCCTCCCTTTGGAGGTGCTCCAGGCATAGTACACACGGGGTTCACAGAGTGAGAGTTAGAGATGTGCAGTGATAAAAGGATGCCTGACTGCTCGGCTCACTGTGTTGCCACTGTGACCATGAAATGGATATAAGCAGTAAGAAATTAAATGGAAGGATTTTTAAATATTAAAGTCAACTCACTTCACTTTTCCCTGGTTTTCCATAGCATGCATTTTATTATATTTATACAGCATCTAAACAAATTACATTGAATTCCACGCAACAATGTGATACATTGTTTGAACGTCAATGAGGAAAAATGACCCGACTCCTCATTTGTTTCATTATCTTAGTCAACATTTTCCTAATGAGTTTATTATTTTTGTCCTATTTAGACTAAAAGTGATGATAAAGCAGGTTATGCTGTAGGGCTACGTTATGACTATGACTATTCATTTTGAAATACAGATGCACCTTGCTCACTGAGCTAGCTAACATTAACTAAATAAATAATGTCAGCCTGGTCGCCACATCCGAGCTGAGCACGTGTTGCTTCCAAAAAACCAAGATGGCAACTGCCAATATTTAAAACTCAAGGCTTCAAAATAACATCATGGTGGCTCCGTCCACTTCTTTTATATGGTCTATGTGTTTTCAGCTAGTTAATCATCACGACATGAATCATTAAAGTAATAAAGAGACCACTATTAAGACTACAGACACAGATAGTTTGTAATTACTTGACATGATGGCTTTAAAGGAAGAAACTCTGCCAAGGCCAACACCACAGAACAATGCAACCCTTCAGACCTGGATCCACAGTGGATAATATTATACAAAGATCTAGATGATGAAACCAGCTGTGCTAACAGATGTTCATGCTGAATCCTGTTTCTCATGGAGGGGGGAGAGTATGAGGAAACCAGAGGGAATCCGTTTATATGTGAGGATAATTGCTGTATCCTCCTGGCCTGCTCCTCTAGGTCTGAGTTGTCTTTAACGCTAATAAATTCCATCAGCTTAATTATCTAATTATTAATTATTATTAATCCTAAATTAGAATGACATTAAGCCAGTCAATGCACCAATACTTGTACATGGGAATTATGTGGTGTTGTTTCAGACAGGAGCTCATACATATTTATACTAGATTTCCCAGCTTTAACTTGAATATTCTCGTGGTTAACTTTAACTTGGGTAATTTCAAGCCTTGTGTCTATGAATGCAGCTCGCAAGCCCCAGAGAATTAACTGGGCAGAAAAAAAGTTAAAAATAAGTTTAAAATGTCAAACAGTAGAGTTTTTATTTTCCTTCAAAATTTCTGGAAACCTGACATTTCGGAAACAATAGTTTCACAACAGAGTGCAATAACATCCAAAATGGGGCACTGAATGGTGCATTAATATAACATACAAAAGTCGTTTTGGGGCAAATGCTGAATTTTTGGTACATTCTGAATACACTAAAATACATTTGATACAAACATTAAAATGGCTTCTTATTCAAGTTGTTGATATAAATTGTTTACCACTACAGTACAAAAATAGTGTGCCTATGTAATGAAATGCGCCTAATCTCCAGGATTACTGACATATATGTGTAGAACAGAGTGGATCGAAATAGCTCCATCTGGGCTAAAAGGGTTAGTCCTATTCTTTACATCTGGCAGACAAAAACATGCATCCAGACAGGAATTTACAGACAGGAGAGACGGCTGAACAGAGGCTATTCCCAAGGTGTGTTGTTTACTTGAGGTTGAGCTGCAGCAGCTGAGCTTTGTTCATAAAATTACTAAAAATAACCAATTATCCATCTTTGGCAGTGTATAGGAACAATCCCCAAACCCCAGAGGATGCCTGTAGTCCTGACACTGACAGAAACAACTCATGTCACACAGTCTAAATCTGGCTTTTTCTCATCCTTCCCTTTTTCTTCTCACTTTCAGTTTTCCGTCTGATTTGGTCTATGTGTCTTTATATGCGTCTGCTTCTACGTTTGTCAGTCTGTTTTTATATCTGCATGTCTGTCAAATCAAAGGCAAGTATTGTACGAGCGTCGGCTCTAATAGATGGGAGACTAGGGAGCATAAGCATCACGGCAATAAAGCGACAGTAATACAGTAAAATACAACAATAACACGATACAACTTTGAAAGTGCGGAATACAGCGATTCAAAGATGAAAAAAAGTTGTGCTTGAATGAACCCTTGGGTATAATTATTGTACTACCAGCGCTGGGCTTAATGTTTTTAATTTTACATGTGACTAGCTGAGACAGTAATTCATCATGTACAGTTGAGGGATGGCTGGGCACTGGCATGGGGGTGGATCAAACATTGATCAAGACACGCATGAGCAGGTGCACGGCTGTTTGTGTGCCTGTTTCTGTGAGCGTGTGAGAGACAGAATAGGAGGGGATTTGTTTACAAATGTGTTGGCAATCTGTAACGACTGGTAGTTATTCAAATGAGAAGAAGTGTGACAAACGTCAGAAAGTCAGACGAAATGTATTCATTAGCACTTGGAATATTTATGGCAGAGGTAATATACAACACAACATGTCTTTAATTGTAGCACAGTGTGATACACGCAGAAAAGAAACACTTGATATGTCGTGGGATTATAGTTTCTCAACAAATTCAGTTCATGTGATTTGATTGGCACTTAAGTGGATAACTATAGCTATAGAGGCCCTGGTGTATATAACTGATAATCTTGTGTTTAATTGCTTAAATAATGGACATGCTCAGTTGTATGAGAATAGGTTAACCCCAGGACAAAGATTTTAATAAATATTCTAATTGATAATATCATCCTCATGGATAGTGTGACTAAAGGTTCTCCTGCAGAGTAGACTGAGATACTACATTTACATATCTCCAAGCACTTAATTTCATAATTTATTGAATTTTACTGACTTGGAGAAAAAACCTTTGGACTCTAGGTTTGCATTTTATTATATTTCTTACAGCCTCTGTTGGTTTAGATTGTTTGATAATGTAATAGAGAAGGGCTCACATAAAATTAATTGTCTGGAGGTCATGGATGGGCTAAACACTCTTCGTTTTTAACGTCTTAAACGTGATAATTTGCAGCTTTTCTAGTTGTATCAGTGGAAATAGATTCATGCAGGTTGTGAACTGTGAAGGTGGTTTTTTGTTTGTTGAACAAAAAAAAGACTTTTGTAAAACAATGTTGGGTATGTTACACTATTTTCTGACATTTAATAGTCTGAATGATCCATTGAGTAAGCATTGCAATGATAGTTACTGCCATAGTTAAAACATAGATATCAGAGATATCAGGATTCTTTTTGACAAAATAGTCTCCAAGAGATGGGAGGTCACATTTGAAGAAGCAAAGATATTTTCTCCCTGAATGGTGATTTATGGAAGCAGGGGAACATAGCCTAAAAGGTATTTCTAATGGCAGTGGGGAATTTTCAAAGCGATAGAAAAAAGAAACCTTACAATGGTAGAAATGAAACATTTTTCTGGCATATCCAGCAAACCGTGTGAGAATATCAAGAATTCACAAACTTCACTTCTAATGCTCCCTGCTGAATTGTAAGGTGGCATCACATTTCTCAGTCTACATATCAAGCAAATGTGATGGATGGCCCTGGAGAGGGAGGCGGGGGAATTAAGAGAAACAGAGACATACAGAGTGTTGAAATTAAGAGGAAAATTGGGACGAAAAGCAGAAATGGGCCGGGTGGATTGGACATGGTGCTGATAGAATTCCACTGGGCAACCTTCTAATTAGTTCTGCTAGCCGGAGGCGGTGCATTGCCACTGGCCTCGCAGCATACAGAGTTCCTGCAAGGCCTCTAATAGAATGATTGACCGCTCTGGCAAAGAAACTGATGATAGCTATCATAAGCATTGCACTTGCATTTAATTACTCTGGGGTTTACAATGCATGATAAATACCCACACGCATAAAGATCGATAATTGGCATTCACAGTTTGGAATATTAACCGTCGGGCCTCCATGTGAGATTTTGCATGAGTCACCCTCACTAGCACGCAGAATTCATGCATTTGGTTCCTTTTCTGGAAATATATCTATTTCTGCATATAGCAGGGCATTTATCTCCGAGGTGCCATGGGACGCACTGCTATTTCATTGCTGGTGGACTCACAATCTTGCAGAAATGGACTGTTCTGTGTGGTCATTTTGTTTCATGGGTTTTTGAGTGATCATCTCATTCCACTACAGGAAAGAAAACAGGAGCGTGACTACAACTAACTTCCTATGTGCTGCTCCTTAATTGGCCAGCAAGGGAAATCAGCCATTGAAATGGTGTCACAGAGAATGTGTGCTATTCCAATGAGCGACTGGTAAGGGGTAGTTATCAGGGGCCAGCATTAGCAGCTTCTTTTAACAAAAATCTACTCCTTTCGTTGCTACAGAAAAGATGATACAGTTCAATGGAAGGAAATGACAGAAAAGAATACCATGCTTTACTATGCTTAACATCTAATTATCACGAGGGAAGTATCAAGGATAATGATCATAGTGAACATAGTGTGATGCGCGGTGCTCAAGCTCCTCCCGTCACTGGTTTCTCTCTCTCTCTTTCCAGTCAAAACCAGAATTAGATTATCAGAGCAGAAATAAACTAGGACAATCAAAGGCCAGCCTCAGCGTCACTTATTGTTAATGTGAATCTCACAAACGTGTGGCAAATGTCAATCTAAGTTGCTGTAATTATCCAAATGATGTGAATTCACCCGCAGTCACTCCAGACTGTTCCTCTCATATGATATGGCCTCATTAATTCAGATTATATTCACACCTCTCAGAGTTGTTTTCACACCTTTTATTTTCCTTTTTTCCCGCTGACAGGTCACACAAATGGACAGGAAAACTCCAAGGGATTGAATGTGGAACTGTGCAAGCGTTGAACATAATATATTGCTTGAGGTGTTGATTGTTCTTAGCTTGTCACATCAGCAACAGCAAGTCACATTTGTTTTCACAATTCAAGACTTTTATATATGTTATATGTTATATGTTAACATGCTTCATGACTTTCTCTCTGTAAGTGGTTTGTGTTGCATACCGATGGAATTCTGTCTCTTTACATTTTCGGTCCTTTGAAAACTTTTAAATGAACTTACAAATATCTGTCATCATATTTTACAACATCATTGCACTAAAAAAAACATTAAAAACATCCCTAAACGAAATCTGAAATTTGTATAAAGTGAGTCTCCAGATTATTTGTACCTGCCTTACAATATCAGCCCTGACTGCCACATGTTTTATTATTTACAATCTATAAATTCTTATTTCATTGTAAAGTAGCGCATTCATTCCCACATCCAATAAGGCGAGGATTAGCTAGCTCACCCGCGGCCGCTCCATCACCATCCCTGCCACTAGAGACTTTGCAAGAAGGAGAAGAAGCGAACAACAACGTTTAGTTAGCAGCGAGATCTCAGCAAACCATCCTACACGGGTACAACTCGAATTCTACAAATACTATAATATTGATAATATTGGTGTATCTTGATCTTTATCTGCAACTGAAGAATAAATGGACATATAAAAACTGTGCAGCATTTGAATGATGATTTAGAAATTGAATGTAAACATTAAGAATAAAGTTTGAAGCTTCAAACTATTCAGGAGTATGTTTTGAACCAGACAGCAATGTGCAGGTCTATTTTTTTTTCAACACTACTATATTTCTTTGATCCAGCTCCCATCCTAGTGGTTGTCCATCCACAGCCGATGCCTTTTTATTTATTGTTGGAAAATACTGTTCTGCCTTAAAAGAAAAAAGGTCCATATGTATCAAGACATTGTGGAGCGTGTATTCCAGCAGAGTTCTCGAGCTCAGAGTGACTATTTACGAACGGACAGAGCCAACAGATGCAAAGCTGAAGCCAACTAGACAACAAGGTCGTAGACAACAAGACTTCACAGTAGCTAACTAGTATGCACACGCAACCAACTGGACACGGTTGGACAAGTTACAGTAGATTGGTCCCAGATTTCTAACATCAACATGATGGACCGCCAACAATTTATTCATGGTCATCATCGATAAATATTGGATTCAAAGACCATTTATTAAACTATCTGAAAATCCTGTTTTCACCTTTGCACCAACAATAAAACACTCTGTGAAAATATCTGTTGCCCAGTTTGCTACAAAGGCTAGGATTTACAAACCTGATAGGTTTGGCAGTAAAACAAGGCCATGCCTGATTGAGTATATTTTGGAACCGGTCCGACAACTGGGCCTATAACAAGCAGCTGCACTGAAAAAGCCGACATTTTCCTCAAATGCAGGTTAGTGTAATGTTGATATGACCTTGTGTTTTCCTCTGCAACATCAGATTAACGAAGGTTGTAAATGCAGGAGGAAAAGTCATGTGCACCATACACACAGACAGATGCTCACACACTGCTTTTAATGGCACGTCCCATTGGCACACCACATTACGAATCACTTACAGCGAGTTTGAAGATCAGTGGCCTTCTATTTCCTCATTGAGGGTAATTAAGTTGTAGTGATGGCCGTAGGAGGTGCTGGGAGGTCTGGGCCTCACTGGCCAGTCGTCTCTCAGTGTGAAGTGTTGATGATTCCTCTGGACACACTATTGGAAGAGGAGTTGCTGTAGAAAACACTCTAATCAGCTCTGGCCACACTCCCTAACTTTACTCTCATTAAAGTTGGCAAGTGACATTTAACTACTACACCAGGGACTTCACAATGCAAATAAATGGCAACTTCAGTGTTGGAATTATAATGGCCTTCTTATTCTACTTTTAATGACCCAATCTAGTTTTCAAAGTCACCTCCTCAGGAATAGGTAGGCTTTGCCCGCTCCTACAAGCCTTCTTATTGGCTAATAGGGAGCAAACGATGTCAACTTAACCGTAGAGGGAATCTCAGCGGTGAGGAGAGGGAGAGGCTAAAAGCTCAATCACTTACTTTAACTCCTCCACTTTCCCGCTTCCAAACTGTCTTTATGCAGACCCATTTGGATATTTTCATGCTACATTTCATACAGGGGTCCCTCTAATCCCCAGGCCCACCTAATGAGGGAGGTAATGAAAAGTTAATCCACATAGCTCAACTCCACCTAGCCTTTAGCTAATGCTGCTTTTAACTCCGGCTCTCATTAACTTTTAAAACATGAGCCATTAACAGGTTGGTAGACTACCCATCGGCTGGCCTCCCAAGCACTCTGCTATCCAACCACTCACTGTGTCTGAACTTTAAAGCACAATTAGGTGAGTGAGAGAAATTCTTGGTACACACTGACCCCCTAATTAGGATACAGTCTGGATTTTCTGGAGCTGTCTCAGCTGTCAGTGTATCGATTCCTCCTTGGGATTCTCTTGCTCATGGAGTGGTCAGGTTGGGCACTAAACCCCGGCGGTAACGTCTCTGACAGTCTTCTAATTGTTGTTGCGGATGCACATGGGTACAGTTTAACTCAACTGATGATGATGAGGATTGTTGCACTGTAAATTACAGCCATTTTAGAAAGTGGAATTTAAAATATTTTTCTTAGCTGCAGGTTTATGTCATTTTTTTCACAGCAGAAAAAAGTATTGATTTGTTGTGTACGCACTCCATTTTCATTAAGGAAATGATTAATAATTTAAGAGGATGATTAAAAATTAATCACAACCAACACACATCATAAGCTTCAGGGAGGGGGTCTAGTTATGTGAAATAGACACTTCCACCTCCCACCTCTCCCAGAATTCAATGTTGCCTCTAAGAAGGACTGCCACTGTTGTCTCCCTGCCTATATATGACAACATTGGGTCATAAAACATGTCTGACTGAACCAACAATAAATAGTGATTTGATTACAAACGGTTAATGCAAGGGCAAACAAGTGTGTAAATTTTGCATTCCTGGGGCTTTCTTGACAGCTCTCAACTGATTACCAATTCATCATTTTTGTGCTGTGGTGACAGATAGTTCTACAGCAGTGTTGCTCTGGAGAATGAGAATGAGGTTAATGAATGTGGATCAGGCTAATTCCTCTGTCCTTGCCAGACCGCAGGCCTATAAAATACCCATATATACAGACCTGCATGGCTGAGATGGTTTGTAACAAAATGGAAATATTCATAGTCCTCCTGGGACCTTGTGCCGGAATAAAAGCACATGCTGCTGTCTTTGCAGTAATTCAGATAATGTCTTTCAGATGTCGAAAGAGCTGAAAGGAATCAGTTCCACGAACGTCATCGACATGTTTCACATTTAAATGCAGGGGAAGTTGGGTAACCTCTGGACACCTTTAACACTTTATACCGGTAGTTATAACTTACGGAAAGCAGGAACATGAATGTTACAGCCTTAAACACTCCCAGTTTAATGGGGTCACGCATTTATGTAACAAGTTATGAGATAAAGCATCTGCATGTGAGTGATCAGAACGGCTTAAAGTGGAGTCCACAGGCAGTGGGGTCCATGGTAAAATTTTACCTCTCTGTTAACGTTTTTATGGGGTTGTTTGAGATCCTGTCTCGTTTGTGCTTTGGCACGTCTGCACATGACTTAAAATGAATCACCTAAGCTTGCCTCTAGACCCTAACACAGCCTTGCTCTTTAAATTGTTACAACAGTCTAAGCAGGTGTGGCAAATAAGGACTAAAATCTCGACTCTGTTGAAGTATTATGGGTCTATGGTGTCAAAACACTGCTTTAAATCCTGATTTCTCGAGGCTGCTACAGAGAGAAAAATCACTTACTGAAACACTGAAGTTCACTTCCCTCCCACCCCCAAAAGAATCATCATCTTTTCTCCTCGGGGGGCTGCCGGTTATCTGTTGTCACACTCGCAACTACAGTATTCCAGCTCCTATTACAGCGTAGACACCCGTCTGGATGGGGAGAGATAGTATTTGATGCATTCCCTTATGATTTAAGACAGATTCAGCGACTAATTTATGGGCTTGCTTTGTAATTGCACAGGCACGCTTGCGCATACGAAATTCACCAATGAGTAATAGCCGGTGTGCACTGCCACGCTGCTAGTGCCAGACAGTCAATTTTACATAGTTAGAAATCAATTTATGGATCTTTACTTTGACTGTGTATATGGTGATGACGCTTGTGCCTGGAGGATCATGTTAATCTCACTATATCAACCTTTTCTAATGAGAACAAAACACAAATTCTGGCACTTATGTATTTTTAAACAGCATGTTTTAATTTTAATTGGCTGGGCTCTACAGTTACACTCTGTATTAAGTTGGTAATTACAGTGATTAATTGGAATCATTAATTGCAACCATTAATCATTACAAAATTAAAGTCAATACTTACTGGTTGTCGAACAGACACTAATGTGCTGTGTGTTGGAATGATGGTAAGCTCGGGACTGTTTGATATAATCAAGCATACTACTCAGAAGTAATATGAACTTTGGTTTCTTACAGTACTTAGTATTAATGGATTTTTATTGAGTGATTATATATTCTTTAAATTGAAATGATAAAAAAGGCAAATACCAGTTTCTTTATCCACCAGCAGAAACTTCTCTCAATTAACATGACGGTGTGCGGTGATACAGCCTGTGCTAATAATTGAAGATTTCCCTTACACTTTGCTCTCACTCTGGAGGGAAACAGCAACCAGTTGGCCTATGAATCAAGATCTGCTGAATATCAATTTCACACTTATGAAATTAGCAGAGTCTTGAGAGACGAAGGAGACATGATTCAGCAGATTCGGGCTTTGACGATTGGGAAAGGGGGTTGGACGTGGACCAAAACCATGACAGCAGCTTGCAATATGTGAACCACGTTTGAACCAAGTCGTGAAGCAGTAACAATATATAGAACAATATATCACCAGAGGCCATATGGAAAGTGCACGTTTGTATTAATCTATGGAAAAATAACATGATTTTGTGAGAATAGCTAGGATATAGGCTGAAGTACAAACCACCAAGGACCTCAGAGGGTGTGGATCGCCCCTGAAGCAAATTATTACTTGAAAGGACGGAGGTAACAATTCATCCGTGTTGTGTTGCAAGTCAAAAGCAGCTGCAATGTAAACAAGCAACAGGCAAATCATCACATTGTTTAGTTTTGTGGTGATAATGGAAATCTTAGAGGTCATGGATGTTTTGCAACCAGCTGTCTGTGCAGTGACCAAAGTGCTGCTGGGTAAACAGGCGTTATTGGGAAGGCATGATCTCTACGGTTAGTGTGGAGGCCGAGGGGAAGGAATTACCAAAGGGCTAATAGAGCGGAGTTTGCCTCACACTCCATGATTAATTAATTATCATTTTCTGCTTGATGGCTCTCTGAGGGCCACGGTGCTTTGCTGCTGATGCACTGTCAGCATTTGAGTCTTATTACTGTGCCAACCCATGTAAACCATATAGTACACTCTCCCGGTTACTTCGAATTACAGAGTCATAATTTCATAGTGAAAATGTAATTGGCACATTCATTACACTCTATGTTAAAACAATTCACAGAACATATGCAATTACAGCAACCATAGACACGTTACGGTGAGCTAGTTATTTAATGGGAGTGGTTATGTGCTTCAGTTTGATGGTTTTTCCGTCTTCCCATGTACGGACTTCATCATTTATTGTTCATGTCTTGACAGAGTCTCTCCAAAGGCAGGGCTTAAGAGTATTCCCATAACTGCTTTGAGTAGAGCAATTAATTTAGTGAAAATAATTTTGAGTCGGAATAGATAAAACATCGACTGGGATTTAACTTTCAAAACTGTAATTACGAGAAGAAGAAAAAAACAAAAGAGATTAAAATGTTTTATGCTTTGACTCCTCTGCCATGTTTGCGAGGGACAACTTTGGCCCAGTAGCTGGCGCACGTTTGGTTTTGAATAAATAATTACTCAACATTTTGTTGATATTTTCAATAAACAGACTTAGAGACTTTGACTGTTCTTGCGTCATTGCAACTGAGTTAATCCTTTGATATTTCCAAAATTAATATCAGATACACAACATGGTGGTTTGGCTAATTCAAAATGGTTTATAATTTTATGCAATATTTGTCTGCACACATTTTATTGTTTCAGAGAAGTGGAATGAAGCCCCTCATTGAGCCTTTGGCATATCCAACAAACCAGATGAAATATTGGAAAACTTTCTACTGCCCAGATTGAAAGCTGTGCATGCATTCGTTCATGCGTCCCCATTGGGGGCACTTTGGCACATAAAAGCTATTCTTCTAACAACCTAATTTGGGTCATTTCACTGGACCAGTCATCTAAACAAGCTAACAGGCCCACTGAGGTCTAAACAGAACAGCTTCACTGTGGCACATGGCAGAAAAACCTTCCTCTAACTGAATATCAGTGGCTTGTCTAATTCCTCATCCACAAAGCTCACTGTTGTTACAGCTTCCATTTGTTTTGGATTGCTCACTGATCTTGTATGATCTTGATCTGATGAGGGATAGCTTTCATTTTGTTTTTATAAATGCCCTAAATTTGAGCCATAGCAGAAATGTATAAAAAGAAGTCTGTTAAATCACATGTAACAGCAGCCATAGGAGATTAAACTATAAACACATCTCTTCCACAATCCCCAACCTTGGGAGTTGACTTTAAAGAACTAACGTTTTATTTAATCTACAAAGTCAGCAACCTTGAGCCTGAAAACTGAAGCCAATGCAGAAATGCCTTAAACCTGCAGTATTTCTAATGGCCTGCAGGGGGCAACTACACTTGCTGCAAAAAGGAGTTAAAATATATGTAAATTAAAAAGAAAAATGTTTGACTTCTCACTTGATGTATTACATCAGTTAACATCTTTACAATGGGTTTATGGTGCCAATACCTAGTTTCTAGTCTTCTTCAACAAGGTTCTTCCTGCTCACAACCGGACAGCGCATGGACTGGTTGCAAAAAAAACAACATGATAAATGCCAAGAACCAAGATGGTGATGGACAAAATACCTAACGAGAGGCTTGTAAACTCAGTCCACAAAACAGTGGGTGACTTAATAAAAACTATGTTCATTATTTGTATACAGTCAAAGCCTAAATAAAAGACCACTAATGTATCCAGCATCTAAAACATGAAGTAGGAGAGAATTACATAAGTAGGCCTCACTTTTAAAAGTTTCAACCATATGTTTTCTTCGGTGTGGACTGACAAATGCCGACCAAGACAAGGGGCAATGCTATTGATATTGTATATCAATCCCTGAGGAGCAGTTAGGTGTAAATACAGCAGTCGAAATGAACAGTATTATTACTACACTGGTATGTTAACAATAAATATACAATAACAGAGATCAATACTTGCAAACCCCCAGTTGAAAAGGTAGGTGTATTAGGGCCAAAGAGCTAATAAAGAATAAGCTGCACCATTAAACGTGAGACAAAGGCAGAAAAATGCATGCAAGAAGAAATACTAGCAATGCAAAAAGCATGATGAGGGACGGTAGAGGTAAAAGCTAAAGCTTCCACTGTAGAGGATCAAGGCAGCAGGTGAGGCTGTTCTAATTGACTGCTGAATGGAGAAGAAAAAAAACACCCTATAATGAGTGCAATATAATCACCTGCTGACATAAGCAAAGAGTGAGAGGGTGAAAATGCAGTTGGGTTGCATTAAGAACTCCAATCTCATAGGATATGGAGCATATGAAGAGGTAGGCATTTTGCACTGCTGGAGGACTATTGAAGCAGCATGGTTTCCAGTGCCAGATGACTTTTATCTTGCTATATGCTTACATAATTAGCAATTTCTCAACACTGTGCAATCTCACTATGACTCTCAAGGACAAAACCATTCAACAGTGTTTCTAATTGCGAAATAAAGTACAGATACATTTAAATATACAGTGTCTCACACTGGCTAATTTGAGGAGCCGTTGCTGGCAGACTATTTTGGACAAATTTCTATTCCTCTGCTTTGCTTTTAGCGTGTTATGGCAGCAATATGCAAAATACTTATGTGTTTAGTGGCATAATACACTGTAAAAAGTCTTTCAGTGGTGTAGTTGGCATTACTTTATTTTACGAAGCATATCTGCTTCATAAAATCAATTTCAATTTCTTTTTGTGTTTTTTTAGTTACAGATAAGTAATAATTGTGATTATTTAACTAACTTATAATTTTATATTCTGAATTTGATTTTACTGAACTTGCCATAAAATTGATTTAACAAACTCAATTTTATAGCGTTTACCAAAACTAAAACTTTCTGACACGCCCACATACTGCGAACTTGTCCAGGCATAACTCCAACACTGACTGGCACTTTTGGTTGGACTGAGACGGCTATACATCGGCAGACATGTAAGTAACAATTTTCATTGATTAAAATGAGGTTTTAGCCGAATGGACATGAGCGTGCTGCAATATTTAATCCCAACTTTAATGCAAAAGCATAGCTGTTTTCCCCACTATGTTTTGCCAGTATTGTAGGCCATGATGTGGTGTAGCACTTAATAGCTAACCTTACAAAGTTTATTTCTTAGATATATGCGGATTCCACTTCATGTTGTCTACAAATGCTGTCTGCATGATCGTTTTCTAGTAGGATTAGAGTTATTTTATTCTGCTACTGTTATTTTTTACTGCCACTGTCGAAATTCCAGCCGGCAAACATGTGCGCGGCGTTAATGCTAGCATGCACGCAGCGCTAATGTTAGCATGCGCGGCGCTAATGCTAACATGCGCACTAATCACCGTTTTAGTTGCTGTTCGATTCTGTACAGATGGCCATACAGAATCGATTTCTAGGGCTCGTTTTGGGAGCTCTGGATATTCGTTAGTGCAGCTAATGTTAGCGTGCATGGTGACAGGGATCATTTCTCCTAAATCACATGAGTCAAAGTCTTAATCTGATAAATGAATGAGCTTTCTGTTATCATAACAGGGCTCCAGACTGCTACAGACTGGAAGGGGTTGTGCAGTCCCCAGGAGTGGCGGAATTTAAGGAGAGGTGGCCTGCCCTCTTCGAACCATTCCAGGTAAGTCATCTCTCATTTTA
>CAFUXE010003082.1:75625-124546 GCA_903364295.1 Serranus cabrilla
ACTAATTTTATTAAGTAATTTAAACGTTAAAACCATGCAAAATATTTTTTATTTAAAATCAATAAGATTGAGTGCATGAATTCATCCAAATCAATTTCTTAATATATACATATAAATTCTACTTTATTTAATAAAGTTTGATGTAGTTAATAACTGACTGTTTTTTAAGTTAGGTAAACTCAATTTTTTGGCTTTTTCCTCAAAGCTATACTAAAAAAAATTAACACAGTAAAATCAAAAAATTTGAGTTTTACAAAATCAAAAAAACAAGAAGTTCACTAAACTACTAAAAAGTGCTTGGAAAATGTTGCCTCATTTTTTATAAGTAGAATCTAAGCAACAGTTTTTACAGTGTAGAGTTGCTGTATCTCTCATCATTATTCCGGTGTTTTGGCTAATAGTGCAAATAATCCCCCCAAAATAGCAACAAATATTCAAGAAGCCATTATCAGTTCGAGACAGTCAAAGAGCAACCCTGGGGCTAACCACATTACTGATTCCAAATTTCAGAGAGGAATAAAAATTCAAGCCCTTCATATTTTAGTGCTTCGCTTCAGCACAGATAAGTGATTATTGACTGGGTGGGTGTTGTATTCTGCATAAAACTAATGTGATGTCAATTAGCCATTAATACAAATGTCTTGCCCTTTTCTGCAAATGTCTGATTTGACTCAGCAGTTAATATGCAGGCACTATGTGCTTGCACACAGGGAGGGTGCTGAGGACAGTGGCTCGTTCTGCATGAAATTAACAGCGAGCTAATGGCGGAGCTGGAGGGACACCACTCAAGAAGTAGTTAACTGCTTATTTTCTGAGTCATTCTACTTCCATTTTTGTTTTCCTACGCAACAGATATGCCAGAAATAACAGTCTGCTACAAATATTCTATTAAAGTGGAGTCTATCTAAAAAGTTGCTGTGTGTTCAGAGTGTTGTGTTTCAAATAGCTTGTCAAAAGCTTGTCATTTGTAGCTCTAACAGTGTAAAAATGCCATTCCCATGCTGGATAACACTGTATGGAGGACAGGTGGCAGCTGGGCCCATAAAGAGCTGCACAATGGCGTGGAACAATGATGAAGCAGAGTCATTGACCATTGGGGAGTGCCATGAAATGGATACCATGTCATTGCACAAAGCCACTGGTCCATTCAGCCTTTATGACACCTGGAAGGGCGATCGGCCTTCACTCATAAACACGAGCTTGACTCAAGAAACAAGACTTCATAAAAGTAGCGATCACTACTTCTGAGCATTCTGTAAGCTATCCAAGCAAACTAAAGCTGTGTGACTTTTAACAATTACTGGGTTATATTCACACATTTTAAACCAGTTACTCTCAAAACAATTTCAGCTTTCATAGCAAATATTTATCAACATAAGGTCATGTTTGGGATGGTTGCTATCAGCACATGGTAATGTGCCAATTCGAATAAAGGTCAAGATTTTGAATGAATGAATGAATTAACACCTCCATTATCTCCCTCCTGCAAGCTGTTTGAAAGTTAACTCTGCACCCCAAAGGTTTTTATTCTTCAATCTGAACACATTTTCAAATATGGCAATATTAGTGTGTGGAATAAATGTGAATCCTGATGGATTAGACCTCATTTAGGTGGATTAACCTCATTCTACATGTAATTACGCACAAGCACATATTTGCAGCAACAAGCTGTCAACGTCTGTACGATGATTAAGATCTAGACAACAATTACAACACACTAGAAGGTAGACGACTGAAGGAGCAACTCAAGAGTCAGGCTGCTTGTCCAGCTGAGATAATATAAAGTGGTCGAACTGGCAGAAAACACAGTATTCTGAACTTACATCCCACAGGGCTTGGCTTATGTCAACCAGTGAACTGTTTACATCCACAAAACTTGAGAAGCTTGTATTGTCTTCCTAGCCCCATCATAAACAAAGCATAACAAACCACAATTTGACAGTATTCAGGAACATGAAGAGCCCAAGCAAACAAAGGCAAAGAATACACCGTGTTCCCCACTATCTACTCCACTCCGAGTAAAAATATCCACTCTGCTGTATGAATAATTATATTTAAATGCTATGATGTAGAACAAAATATGATATTTATTCAGCGATAAGTTATTATGTGGGCACTAATACAGTCATAAGAAAAGACCAAGTAAGGGCATGGCTCCTCATCCATCCTCATTACTCATGCTCTTTTTCTGTGGAGACGGAGGTATGATGAAGGCCTATCTTCAGGGAAAATGCTGTTTTACATCAATGCATCAGTAACTCCAAATTGCAAGTGAATTGGTCATATCCCCTTTGGTAGTCTCCTTGGAGGGTGAATAACTCCAAATCACATGAGTCATTCTGACTTTAGGACAAATTCACTGTCATAAGCCACATATCACATTTTTCTCCAATTCTGCCCTTTGTCCTTTTAGCATTGTCACATTATTGCATTATTGTTTCCATACTACTGTGATTTATGTCTTTTTCACTGTGTTTAAAGTGGTGTCTTACAGACAAAATCCATCCCATTCCCTCCCTGTGTGATATAAATAAGATGGTTTCCTGGCCCTTGTTTACAGTAAGTGAGGGCCAGCTCAATTTGCTTGGGGCATTAGGCTGCTTGAATAGTTTGGAGAATGTCCTAATTTAGTTTTTTTAGTCCCTATATTAGTCAATGTGGTGTGCAACCATGACACAATTAAACACTTGGTAGAACCAATGCTAGATGGGTTTATAATTATAGGATCCCTGAACTGAGTTTCAATTAACAATTATTGTTAGACATTAGGCTTTGGCAACAAGATTATTTTCACATACAGTCAAAAATAAAGATGATGTTAAGTCAGTGCATTAATATAATGGTCCTGCTAAGGAACAGGCAGCTGAACTAAAAAAAATCTGTTTTTAAATTTCGTGGTGAAATGTAATTTTGACTACCTGTACTGAGCCCCAACATTCAGTTTTGCAGACTGTGGAATAAATTATTTTAACTTTTGTTCATCGAAACAGGCTGCCTCAGACCTCTGAATTTTTACACATAACCTTTTGTCAGGCCCCTCTGCCAGAGAGCACTGAAACATAGGGCACACTTGTTTAAAGGGCCCTGGTTTGGTTGCTGCAGCAGCTGGGCAGAATTGGGGGCAGCCTCCTGACCTGCACACCCTGAATCAGAGTGGAACACTGGTGAACTGCAAAACAGTAAAACTAAATAAAGTAGCAGAGGACATACTGTACAATGTGATGAGCAAGTAATTCTGTGTCCAAATGTACCAGTTGAATGCTACAACTTGTTTTACTACAGCAAATGATAGCCAAAAAATTGATTGGCTGTGAGAGGAGAAAGTCGACATGCCAGGCCACTTCCTCTCGTTGCTTTTCCCAAGCGAAGCTTTAAATAGTTGATATGATTACAAATAACACATTTTTTAAAATCAAATCTTGCTCATTGTTTGTTTCCGACAGCTTCTCACTCTGCCAGTACCTCCCTGAGTGATTTGAGCCTGGTCTTCTACAATTATATGAAATCAGCATGCCATCAGAAATGCAAATATACACATGAAAAATGAGCAGACAACTACAGGCAGTTAGCAGTCTGACATGTGCTGCAGAAAGTTAAGGTGATAAGAGCAGTGGATGGGTGGTGAATGTAGGCGAGGAAGATATATATCTCTGTAATGCAATCTAATATAGCACCAGCACAAAGTACGCTGTAACTTCAAAAAAATCCTGGGTTGAATCAACACCTCTATGACTCAACACACAATGAACATTATAAGCTTCACAAAAAGTCGCTTTTTCAAGGCTGTTGCATTAGATAACATAACAATGCACTGAGGGTGCTTTTATTCATCCGCCTCCAATAGTTTGCATAACTACGACTCTAGTGGAATGTTTAATTTGTATCTGAAGCAAAAAAGAAAAAAAAAATGATATTAAGTTTAATTGTCAGCTATTTTTTTTGTCATGATTTGATATAAGCATGACATAATCTTGCTTTTATCTAAAAGGAATTAAAGAGGTTGCTAACTCTTAACTTTTCAGAGGTTCAGTTTTAAAGCTGTTAAGATACAGGGATGATGTTGGTGCTAACCATATTGTAATATCTTGTCGAATGGATACATGCTCCAAAGTTAGCTTAAATTTTATCCAGGGGCAAAACGGTCATTGACATTTTTGAAGGGATCCCTGAACCTCTGACCTCAACATATTTGAATAAAAATGGGTTTTATGGGTACAGCTTCCTGCACAGATGTGCTTATCTTCCACTTGCCTGAAAATGCAAAAAAGAAATTGACCAAATAATGGCATGGCTTTTTTTTTATCCTCATGGTGTAGCCTTCTTTCTTTTTCTTTCTTGAGAATTGATAAGTGTAGCATCAAATCTGTGTTAGAAATGGTATCAACCCAAAAATTGTTGCAACAACTTACGCGATAAAACTGAGCATGGGAATGGATTTCATTTATTAATATCATAATGTTCTAAACCCTTCGACCCTTTTTTTTATTGATGACTTAATTGATTCAATAATTAATTAGTATTACAGATTAATGATTAGAACAACCTGAGACACAGTGCCGAGCTGCTTCTCAAATTGATCTTCAGGTTGATCTTTAAGATGCTATTCACGACTTTCTTTAGATCTGATGATTGAAAAATGTGATCAAAGACTTCAAATGGCTATAACAATATACACAGTATGTTGTCAGACAAAGTCTAAACTTATAGATTAAACTGTGCTCAATTTTGACTAGTCTCTGAGCATATTATGAGCATATTATTACAGGTCGACTAGTCTGAATTTAGCTTCTGTTTAAAGGTCTGAGAAATGAGTCATCAGGAAGTCTGAGACCTAAACCTAACACATGTTTTTGTGTCCAGTTAGTGTTATTCCCCCACAATTCATGTATAATAAAGGAGCGTAACCTACTCATTCTGTGGAGTTTTTGCTTATCAGGACATTCTGTATACGTCTGTGTTGAGAGATGCATAAGGCATCGGTCAACCTATTGTATGTGTTAACAATAGAAGGTATTCTCATTCCTGTCAGGTCAGGGTGTAATTGCATTCTTTTTAGTGATCTGAATTTGACACTCCATTTTCAACAATGACAGTATAGTAATTGCTTTGAGAAGTCATGGTTGAGCTTTTGAATGATATCAAAATACCACCACCCTCCCCCGCCCACCTCACTCTACTCAGCATCCTGTCTATCTACTACCAAGTGCTATTACCGACGCCTTTCACTCACTCAACCATGAGGTCTATTTTCGAACTGCTCTACCACTGGCAGACCCACCGCCGCTTTTTTCAGCATGGCTCCAGATGAACAAGGTCCTTGGTTTGTGTAATCAAACAGACACATATTGAGTGTGGTTAGATGCACATCAATTTTCAAATAATATTATTTCATGTTTGATTGGGTGCATACCATGCCCCATCTGTTAGAGCTGGGATAATTTCAGCTTTTGCACATCTAAAATTGATAGCTGGAAAATGAATGCATTAGCTGGGACACTGAGGACTGTAAACACCTTATCCCACATATTATTTTTTCCTCTACTCTATGTATTTATTAAAACAGATATGTTTATGATCCTGTAAAGTGCTGAATTATCCAAATTCTGTGCTTTGCCTCCAATTTATCATGGAATAATTAAAAATGAACTTAACTTGACACCGTTCACTTTTTATAAAACATCACTACGGGGAACAGTCCCTGTTTTCACTGAAGGGCTGGCAGTGGCAAATGTAATTAGACTGGGAGAATTCCTCCAGGTGTTTAATGGCTGCTCGCAAGGTCAGCACAGCCATGTTTAGGATGCCGTTCAGGCGTGAAGAGGAGGAGCCGGGCCTGGTTGACTGGTGGTGTGAGCATTGCCGTCCCCTCAGGTGACTCACATGAGTTCCACCCGCGCCCCTCTCCTATCCATTGTTGTAAAATCTGACAGCAAATCAAAGGGGATCGTTGTCTGTCCAAACACATTATAAGTCCACCGTTCTGGGTTACTGAGAGACGCTTCGCCCCTGCTTTCCCAAACATTCTCCGTGTGATATATGGACAATTCCATGAGATTACAGATGCATCCTGGCATATACAACCAACCAGACTGATTAACCTTGAGGACCTGGGGCTCGGTGTAGCAAGGGAGCGTGAAGAACACCGGTGTCAAAGCGTAAATGAAACAGACCTGTTGGAGGAGCCAGAAGAGGGGCCATGCCTGCAGGACGGGAAGGGAGGGGGATCTAAAGTGAATCTTTAAGCAGTTTGTTTGGTTGTGCTTTGTGGCAGATACTCTGGAGAGACGCTTCCCATCTGTCCTGCTCTCACCTTGGCCAGTGTCTGCCAGCTTGGTCTGCTTGTCACATTTGAGTAGTTGCTATGGGACTAGTCCACTGAGGCCCTGTCATAGACCACAGAGAGCAAGGCCCTATCATCAATCACACAGATGAGCAACACACACCACAGGAGCCTCTCTCCAATGATGGTCAGAGATCTAAATTCTTTTGACATGGGATTTCTATGCAGGGAATTGCTGGATGATTGTAATCACCTCACAAAAAGGCGACTTGATTGCTCATTGGTGGCTGCCATACTGAGAGAGGGCTTCCTGGTGAAACTTAAGTTAAACATGCTCTGCAGTTAAGCCCAGAAGTGAGAAGCTAAATGCATCTGTATGTCATGAAACTTTAAATTCCAGCATTAGCAGTGACTCAAGATGTCTTGTTTGAATAGCTAGGCTTAATTAAAGCCATAATATTGCAGTTGCCAATCTTGTACCCTGATCCAGTTCCCATGAATAGCAATCACACCCACTTATTGGAATTATGTGGTGATTTATGGGGACTGTTTCCAAATGTTCAGCATTATTTTTGCTGAGAAGCAGAAGAGGAAAACATAGCTGTAGTCCAATGAAACATCATGTCTTGTCTTCCTTTAGAGACCATACCAGTCTTTTCCTTTTTGCATTTTGAGCTTAATAAATCACAGTTTATTATCATTAAAATTATGTTTTCAGGGAAGCATTTTCTTCATTATGTGTGAAAAAAGACCTGTTTCAGTATACATAGAGCAAGGCTCACATATCTGTTAGCCGATATTATCAGCCCATGTTATATCCCCAAAATATATTGCTATGCATCATATTGGTGTATATGTTGTCCAATATGCACTGACATGAAAATGTATTTTCCAAAACATATAATGCAGAGAGAATACAAAGAATGCTTGAGGGTATTTATGAATGGTGTCACCATTACCTAACTTATCCACCAGTGTTGGATAAATACAATGTTTTTTCCCCTTTCAGTTAAAGATTGTGAACAAAAAGCTACAGCAAATGGGCAGTAAGGTATGGGACTATTTCTCCAAACATGGTGATGTAGTTGGCAATGTAAAACATTGTATACTATTGAATAATAATGTTAAATATATGAAAAAGTTATGTATTTAAGCAGCTTTTAGGCAGATGACATTGTCTTAAAGATGCAAAATTGGTGTACAATCCAATTGGTAATCAGTACTTTTTTCCTCTCTGTAATCGGCATTGGTCTTAAACATCCCAAAGCGGTTATGCTCTAGTTCTGACAGTTAAAAAATAAAAAACTTGCTTTACATTTTTTTATTATATATTTCTAAGTTACATTAGTTGACTCATTTTAAAAGCTTGCCAAGCGAAAGGCACTACTTGGAAGCAGCCTCAGAACAATAACACCTCTGACTCATGTTAAAGTTGGCGGCGGCATCGCCTTCCCGAGCCATGTTGTCAAACGCAGAAGTTAGACATGGACATCATGAAAAAGGATCGTGTAAATTTGAAAGACAGCTCCCTACAGTGGTGCTGTTCAGCAGCCAACTGTTGTTTCAGGCTTCATTGTTGTAATAGGTGATGTAGAACCATGACTATCATGCATCAGTAATAGTAGTGACAATGACAAAAAACACCCACCACACACAAAAACAATACTGAGCAGATTTGTCTCAACAAATACAATCACAAATGCTAAGCATGGCATCAGTGTTTTGTCAGTTATTCAAACCAGGCTTGGAAAAAGGAAACGATTAGCAAGTCTAATTTTATTATTTATTTATTAACAGAGTGATGTCTTGTTTTTGATTTGGCTCTGAGGTTTTTTTTTTTATTATTGTGTTGTTTTTGATTTGCAGACTGCCCAGTGTGCAGGAGCAACCATTAACATTGGTCATTTATGCCACAAAGAACGATATATGGGATTTTATAAAAACGGGCTGCCGGTCTGGCTGATAAAGAATTATTGTACTCTGTTAAAAAACAACCCCCTCAATAAAATGTTTTGTTAAAATGACATAATATTTCTTTTTTATTTGAAATTTGACTCAGAGTCTGCTCCAATTTGTCATTTCTGTGGCCTGGGAACTAACAAGAGACCAGAGGCCATGAACTAATGCAGCAGCGTTCTACCAAGAGACTAATGGAACTCATGCTGAATCACCTGTGAACATGGCGAGATAATTGCCATTTGGGAGACCCAAAGAGCATGTACTGATAATAAAGTCCTGGGAGCAGGAGGTCTGCCTCTGTCTGGTAATTGAAGAGTGAAATGCCATGTGACTTGGCCATGCATCAGGTAAAGAACGTAAAGGTTTATTCACAGGCACCATTATGGGAAAGTGTGAGCTTGCTTGGTTTAACAGGAGGTCAATTATAATGGAGTCGTGCTCAGGTTGTCACCACAAAGTGCATAATCAAGGAGTACTGCTGGGCTAACCGCTAATCCATAGCTGTGCACTTAAGCGTGCCAGGCTTGTAGCCATGGATTGCAGTTCAATGTGTGCCCATGGTCCGAGTCTAAACCGGGGACCTCTAGGTCTTAACACTGTGTGGTGTGTGGGTGGGTGTGTGTGTGCATGTGTTTAAGCATGATCCCCCATCGAGCAAGACCAGCTGTCAGTCAGGTAGCTTATAAACACAGTGTTAGCCTTCAATACAGGTGAATGTCAGCATAGGATTGTTTTAAAAGCCACCTTTAATCAGCAAGCCATCCTCTTGGAGATAAGGCGGCTTTGATGATATTAACTTCACTCAGCACATCACAAACAGGTCAAGCCTTTTGTATGAGGACTTAGACATGTATGGTTTTAATTAAAGGGAAGACAGTACCTTTCTTTTGGATGTGATATTCAGGATCCACTCACTGTCCACAGAAGATTAGATGAGCACATCAGTAAAGAGGGTGAAATAATCTGGAAAGGTTATGTTAATGATGAGTGAAAAGAGAATGGTTATATTTAATGGTGTGTTATTGCAAAGGCTGATTTTCTTCGTTTCTAAAGTTATTCTTTAATAATACAAGGAATTATAATTAACTACGGATGTAGATCAATTAAAGTATTTCATCGTGATTGATCGCATGGTTGTTCTATAGGCAATAGCAAACTAATCAAATGTTATTTTTGTCTGTTTAAATAGATTTTTCACGTATGTAATACTCGCATCAACATGGGCGTGGACAGATATACGTGTAGAATATTTTCTCAGGTGAAATCATTTAATAGCACAGTAGTTAGAGGACTTAAATAATTGTGATAAATGATATTATTGTCATTGTCAAGACCATTTAATGCCACAGATATACTGATAACAGCAAAGAATGCAAGTGCACCCTTTCAAAGAGCAATTAATTTTTAACTGTGTGTAGGTGTGTGTGCATTAAGATCCTTGAGCCACACAAATGGTGAAACTTTGCCAGGAAACAGAAACAGCGCTACCAGAAATGAATGTAAATTATGTCTCAAGTATTTTCTCCATTCCTTTGGCTTTGGCCCTCTGCCCGAGTCTTATAATGGTAGGGAGAACCCTGCTGTTACACAATATATAACAACAACTGCAATTATAACTGCAATTAACTTGTCCACAGCAATAACCAGCAGGACTTTGTAGGTGAACTTCCAAATACATTTTTCCTTTATCATTTGCTTGCTAGTTCCTATCCTTCTCTGAGTAAAGGGTTATCATAACACAACCTATGTTAATGCATCAAAGCAATTTCTGGCATTAAAACAAATTTGCCTCAGCACATTATTATTGCAAGGCTAATTACTAATTAATAAGAATAATCAAGCTTTGGGGTTTAGGAGTGAAACATGCTCAACAAATTATTCCTACTCTATCAATTCTACATTTTAGAAATGGTTATTTTAAGCTTTTTTTAGGATGGGTAAAAAAAGTAAATGTTTAAATGTTTGAATAAAATAATACAACCTCTAATCACCTCTGTGAGAAATCACCAACTACTGTTTCCCAAAGTAAGTTTAATCTGAAGACAGTTTCTCAAAAAGCTGTGATCATTTCACTCTGCCTCCAAATTTTATATGTTCCTCCCAAGTATCTGCATGATCTACGCAGGGAGATCTCTGATCTGTTTCCATGTTCAATCTCCACCCTGCAGACTGCATTACCACTGTGAGCCTACAGCCAAATCAGAGCAGCACATCTGCCCACACAGGTCCACGGCAAGGTCTAGTACCCAGTAGCACCGTGCCAAATTGCCAACTGTGATACACAACTTTCTGCTTCTTACAGCCTGGGACATAACTTAAATCAACTCCAGCTGAAAACCTAGATGTTTTTACTTGTCATTCTATTTTGGGAGACATTTGGCCTGTCAGCCGAGGCTCAACATCCCACTGATGTGCATCATGCCTCCCCTTAAATTTGCCTTACATGAAAACAGTCTAAATGGGTCAGAACCCTGCTGGAGATTAGACTTGAACAGCTTTAACAGGGAAATGAAAAGAGAAATCATTCATAGAGCCAACAACCTGAGAGTCCCAGAGAATATAAAAACAAATAAGGATACAAAGAAAGCACTTTGGAGACGTTTTAATGTTTCCGAAAACAAATGAAATTGAGCAACTGCTACATGATGTTTGAATACTGAACAGTTGCGCAAGACCAGCTTTAGACCAGCTCTCCAAGATCATTTTCCCACCATTGTGTGTGTGCGTCCACCCACGGCCGTGTGCATGTGCACAGATGTGGATAAGCTCTTACAAGTACGTGTGGTAAATAGCCTCTGGTGATGCCTGGAAATATATTAACAGGAAACAGGCGATGTGGGTTACCAAACATTACTAACACTAGCCAGACATATTGTATTATCCAGGGTTGTGTAGCTAGAGGTTTGTGCCTGTCAACCTTTTATTAGTCACTGTTTTATGCTTGGGTTTAGTCCAACAGCAGCACATTCAGGCCCCCTTTTTTTCTTGAAAGGCTGCAGAGGACCGCAGATGTTGATTCCCCGTGCTGCTTTGACTCAGACACATCCTGACCTATTTTCTACCATGTCAACAGTATCGATCTTGCTGCTCACACCAATGAGGAGGATTTGAGTCTGTTATGAGATGGAATTAGATTCTTGTCACACAGATATACAACCACTGTGACTCACTCACAACATTTAAGGCCATCTCACCGGAATGAAGAAAAAAAATCCATGACTTTTGTATTATCAAGAAAAGGCACAAAGAGAGACTTCATCAGAATGACATGAAATGCAGACAGTAGACAGCAGCGCAACAATAAAAGGTGTATGTGTTTGAGTGCTTAGGTGTGTATATTTTCTCGTACTTACACCATTTGCCTGGGAGTATTTTTAGGCGTTTATAAACAGCTTTTCTATCCCCAGGGCACAAGCCACAAGTTACATTTGCTGCACCTGCTTCAGCAAATTGTTTTTCATTTCGCAATCAGTAAACTTTGGCTTTAGGGTACATCAATGCAGCATGGTTTTTGTGTTTGCTTCTTTCTTCCAATACTGTAAATTTCTTCACTTTCTTAGCACAAGTTCTCTGCAAACAAACCACAAAATCAGCCATTCAGATATTTAGAGCATGTTTCTCTGCTATCCAAAAAAAACAAAAACAAAAAAACGAGCGAGGTTACATTCACCATGCTCGACCTCGGCCCTATGTCTTCCCTCTCGAGTTTTCACCACCTTCCCTGTGCTGTAATATTCCTAACCCATGGATCCAGGATCATTGGTTTTTACAGGCCTTACTACAGAAGCCTATCAGATTAGCTGAACTATCTCTTGACCAATATGGGGTCTCAGTATCTCCAAAACCTATAATGAGAAAACTGAGATGGAATTTGAAACTCAGTATGACCGGAAGGATTAGTGTGCAGCCCAAGACTTCTCTTACCACAAAGATGTCAGTTGGATTTGAGCTGGTGGGGGGGCTCGGAGGTGGGGGTTTTATTTTTTATGATGACCTACATTTCCCCTCAAACGGTTGCAGTGGAGGGACTTAGGACATGGCCGATGTCTAATAATGTTGCTGCCTCCGAAAATGGAACTGGCATGTAAGGAGGATTCAGTCAGCACTCATTTAGCAGAGCTACAGGACGACAAACAGTTAACGTCTGTGTTCAATTTGTTGGGTCAACTGCAACGACAAGTTGCCACAATACAGAACAGAACAGAAGCTTATGGCAACTTACAATCAGCTCGTATATTGATGATTGAAGGGATGATCGACGATTGGTTCTTCTTATACTGATATTAAGGTGATTTTAACTAACTTGCTATCCAAACGAAGATGTTTCTTTGCTCTGCCCTCTATTGGGAAAGTTATTGATGTCATGCTGTGTGTTTAGATAGACGGCAGGTTTTTACCCTGTAGGGTGTCTCTGCAGACTTCTGGAGGTTTTGGACGGGCCAGCTAGCTGTAAATCATTATCCATTTGGTGAATCAGGACTGGGCTCACCGGCCAATCGCAAACAAGTTAGTTAAATGTGTCGTTACACAGGTTTCCATGTGTCCGACCACGCTGCTACACTTTGTTACTGTAAACTGGTGGATGGATTATTTTGAGTGTCACAGCCACCACAAAATGACTTGTTATGCTGTGAGAATGTAACCAATTACAATAATGTTTGTTATTTTAAGAGAAAAATGTGTACATCTGTATTTATATGAATGTACTATATTCATTTACTTTTTACTTTTTTCCTCCAATTTTATATTTATTATTAGATGATGATTATTATTATTATATTATGTTATAATAAAAATAATAATTATTATTATTAATTACCTAGATACTATCCTGAGTTGTACACTGTATAGAATGTCATTTGTTTACTGAAGAAATTAATTGAATTGTGATATTTAAGGTAGGATGATAATGTTGAAATGAAACATGATGCTGTGATATTGTTGCACAAAGCCTTTAAAATAGGAGTCATTGTTCAATTCATTTTTTTTCCCTGTTTAAATAAAATGTTCGGATCTCAAGTAACCACATTTGGGTGTAAGTCAATAGAAACAATAACCTGACTCTCATGCCACAGTGAGACACTTTCTTTACCATTTAGGTGATGCTTCTCTTTCTAATTATACTCACTATTTGCCTAAAAAAACAAGCTATGCATACGTGGACACACCCACACAGCAACACACAAACAAACTTACTCACAACTTCTCAATCTGGCCTTGAGCACCGTCAGGCCCGTAGCGTATCATAGTTGTAAGCAGAGGAGCTAGCTAGCTACTAAGCTATCACAAGGCCTCTCTCCTCTGGAGAAAAAAGGTCAAAATATGAAAAATAACTGTAATTTTTCATGAATAATAGACTATCCTCCATGCATGCACACACACACACAGAGCCGAGCATATCCTCTTTTATTTAATAAATAATCAAGTAGTTAGTGTTGCCTAGCAACCACATCATCGGCACCTGCATTGTTTTAACACACTGAATGATAGGCTACTGGGCTCAAGTCCTGCAGCACATTGGAGAATGTGAAGGTTCATGTTGGAGTGATTTTCTGTGGTCTTCACCATGCAGGTACAACTGCCTGCAGACAAGTGAATCCTCTAAAAAAAATGTATATTCTTTTTGCATATTCCATATAACCAAGTATACACAGCTGAATATATCAACATCATGTTTGTGACTAACTAAAGCTGTAGTTTTGCTGTGATACTGCACCTTGTTGTCATCCTGTATTTAAAATGTATTGATGAGTGACAGAGTTGCAAGATTAAGATGCATTAAACAGCTGATAGGTATTTAATTTGATAAGCACATCTAATTTAATGCCTGATTTTAGCCTCCTTTGCATAACATGTTGTGCATTAGTATTAGTCAGACTGACTGACATTTAACCGTGTGTTCTCCGTGTTTCAGACAACCTACATAAAGACTACAGTATCATTCTCCTCATGGTTGTTTTCAGCAGGAACAGCAGCATGAAGGCGGACCTTTGGCAGTCTCTCAAATGCATCCTGTGCCCTTGAAAATCAAGAATGGCCTGTTCACACAGCAACTTATCTCCCAAAGTGAAGCTGACGTCTAATCAACACCTGCAACCCTTTCCTTTGCCGCGTGTCCAAGTGAGACTTCAAAAGTTGTGCCAAGCCACACGCTTCCCGCTGTGAGCGAGGCAGTAATGGTGGAAAGGAGAAGGGAGAGAGAGATTTCTTATCAAAGCCCCCCCTGGAAGCTGACGTTATTTTTCGCCATATGCATAGGAAAGTACCTGTGATGTGTTGTTGAAGCCTCGTGTCCCTCTGAATTGTGAGGTGGCTCGTCACAAAGCCTATTCTCCTTCACTGATTGTGTCCCACACTTTTAGATAACACAGTTTAGCAGTGACGTTAAGGTACCTTTTGTCTGCTTTTGCCTTTTATACTCCAAAAGAAAAGAAAACTGTTTCTCCTGACCCTCATGGCACGTGGGCTTGTACTAGGAGGTAAGTTAAGGTACCCAGGGGGATATTTTTGTTATCTTGGCTCAGTCCAACAACCCAAATAATGCAATAATGCAGAATATGACCAATCACAAACATGGACAGGTGTACTATATTTTACGAAAAAAGAACAAATGATAAATACAAAACAAAAGCATTAAATACATATATATTCATGAGAGCATTATCTACTTTGTTACTTCTGTCTTATTATATCACTGCCCCATGTAGGGCAGGAGTAGAACTGACTTTAAGTAAATTAATGATCAGACACGGTTGATGAGTAATGAAATACAAGTAATGGGAGTACATATTTAAAAACACTATTAGTAACTGTAGTCTGATACAGTCAGAGTTTACATTGGTGGTATTCTGCATACAGTTACTGTCTTTTAAAATATATTACCTCCGCCAAGGAGGGCATGTTTTGGCACATGTGGCTCAAGACGCTGACACAGATAAGTCAGTCCTTCTGACCAGAATCAATAAGGCCCATTTTTCATTTTTCAAGAGAACTGATTACTCAGCAGGTGCTTTTCATCCATGTTGATCTCTTATCACCAGCATAACCTGCTTCAGAACAGGTTAACATAAGTCACTTTACCGATGTACCTCCTGCATCACAGTACAGGCTTCTGATCCGTTTCTCCTCCTGCCTGCTAAATGCACACACGCTCTGTGTTGCACAATGCTTGGATGTCCATTCTGAACTGTTGTTGTGTAATGCATTGTCGTCTTGGGGCCAAAAATGCCTCTACAATCATATCAGTGTGCACTTGAGATGGCACTGTAGAGATCTGTCATCATATTCCTTGCACCTATGCTATTGTTGGGCCACACCTCCTGTGTCGCCAGTTAACAGTGGAGATGAATACAGTCTTTGTCAAATAGGCTCAGTGTTAAGATGGTGAAAGGAGCTTATCAGTCTGGTGCTGCTTGTCTGTAATAATCAATTACAGGTGACTATGGGTGACCTTGAAACCTATTGAATCTGCAGAAATACAATGAGAGGATTTGAATTGCACACACTCGTGTAATACTGCCAAGGATTCTCGACACACTGTGCTGGAAACAGACTGAATAAGGCTGTGTGGATATATTTTTCTCCTGCCCAAACCTAATATCTTCCTGAAATGCATCGTCTCCCCTGGCCTTATCTCCCTCTCTGCTCTCTCTGCTGTAATTGTCGATGAGAAGCTTTTGGTGTTGCTGTTCCACCAGCAATAGCATGCAGAACGTGTATCCATCAATCTGTTCAGTTCTCCCTGAGCAGTTCCCTCACAGAAATCCGTTTAGGGCTTTTCTTATTGAGTGGAGTGTAGTGGAGTCCTTCTGGGGCTTCAGCTCTCTAACCTAGTTCCCCCCTCTGTGTCTTTTCAATGAACCTGTTCCCACTTGTGAATACATGTGCTCGCTACATAGAGGCAGCAGAAAGGCAAATGATAGGTGGGAATGAGAGAGTCCAGTGATAGAGACGACTGAGATTAATTTAGTGTGGATAAGAGTTGGGTCAGTCTCTGGTTTTGCCGGTCTTGTCCGGTGTGCACGGTTTGATTTAATGGGAACCAGCTTTTAAAGACATTCTTCCAAATCAAAAGGTAGCCTCAATCACTAACCTGTTCTAATGGCATCACAGCACTAAATCCCACTTGTGTGACAGTGTTTACACTTAGACTTTACCCAGGTGGGCTGCCGAGATATATTCATGTCCATCAAAGTATATCTGGCAGCAGCCTTTTTTGTTGTTATTTTTTATGCGTCTGGGACAGGGGTCAGCAACCTCCACTGACAAAAGAGCCATTGTTGACCAAAAAAAAAGATAAATGTTCTTATTCAGCCACAAGCTTTATTTTGAGCCTTACAATAAAGATAAGGCTGCCAAGTCTAAATTAACCCACCAACATTACTAATAGGTCATAAACAAGCCTTTATTAATAAGGATTTGCAAAAATGCTGCGCGGTGTTGAGTGCAAATTACAGGATGGACACATGATGAAATATCTCAGGGGATTTGGAATAATTTAGCTGAGCTAGGGGAACTCAAAACTAGACTTGAAGTTTTAGAGGATAACCGGGCCGCAGACCTTCAGAAGCTATGATGCACATTTTAGCTGAAAATTCAAATGTAAACAAATAACCGAGCCTGCTCTGTTTGTTTACTAGATTTTTGTGTTTTTTGAGGTGACGACACAAGCTTCACTAACTACTTTTTTTCTTTTTCTTCTTTTCTGTTCGTTTGGTTGGAAAACTAGATAAGAGGTGCATTAACGCCACCAACTGGACAGGAGCTGATACACTCTGATTTAAATGACAGCCAAGTGAAGTGGGACACCTAGTGGTGAAATCTGGTACACCGGTCCGGTCCGGTGTTTAGCTTATTATAAACCCAGTAAGAAAATTTTACACCGGCCCAATGCTGGTGTGGATATCTATTCATAACCTTTAATGCAATAGATTTAACAAGTTATGTCTCCTACACTGTATGTCTAGCTGCTGTAATCTGCTGTTGCTCACAGGGATTTGGATACACTTTTTAATACCCAATTAAGAAGCTGGCTGGTATATACACATAAATATATATGAAGATTTGGTGTGCCTAATTAATGAAGCAGTCCTCGCCATACCCTCCTGTCAGTAATGAGCTGAAAATGCGTTTCAAAACATAGGAATGGCTCTGTTTACTTCAAGACTCTCATGCCTCTCTTGAAAGACTTGTTTACTCTCTTTAGTGTCCCTCCCACGGATGAAGGTAGCTGTAATTGGGAAGCAATGTTTGTTGTCATACTTGTACATTTTACATAACAAATGCATTTTGAAACAGAAGGAGACATAGCTGGCTGTTCAGTCCTGTTCTTAGTGTGTTGGCTTAATTGGCGTGTCAGCGACGATCATAGCTTTGAACGTGTTGCACATTGAGAGCAGTGTTAAATACGCCGTGCACGAGAAGGTAAAACGGAGGGATTTCATGTTGTATTGCCGTCTAAATGTGCAATCTGCACTCATCATCCTCACCTCCTCAGTATGTATGAAATGTACAGAAAGGTACTTTGCTGTGCTGTTCACACTCGAGCAACCTACTCACAGCTCTTTATGTAACCAGCGTGCTCTAATCCTGTCATTTGGGTGTAGTACCTTTATTTCAATTATTCATTTCATTTGTTCCCCAGCAACTCTCTGTTCGTGGCTAAGGTGCTTTACACGATTTCAGATGTATGTGAAGGTGCGCAGCTCTTTATGAAGATTTGGAAGAATGAGAAAGCTGAATTAATAACATAGAGGGAAAAATGTTGCTGCAATAAACATAACAGTCAGGTGTGCATGTTTTGATTTGCAAGAATTAGGCACAATTAACTTAAGTTTGTGTACAACAGGACTACCTGTTCTGTTCCGATCCTGCTCTGTGTTTTCCAGCTTTCTGCAGAGAAAACAGCACTGATGGAGATTAGTTGCTAGCAAGGTAAGAATGTTTGAGAAGGAGCTCATTAAAATAGCTCCACCACTGAGGAAGAATAATTGTGAGTCGTGTTGCAATGGAAGACTTTGATCCAATTAAGTGTGATATCAGCACTGCAAGGTAGACTGAGTTATGTGTTGTATCTAAAAAAAATACATTCTCCCTCTTAAATTGAAGAAAATGAAAAAATGGGTCCCACCATCTGTATTTGTCCCAAACTCAAAGATCAAAGGAAATTACATACACAGTCCCAGTGAATGCAGTGAAGTCCTTTTTCCATCTCAGAAGATGAATATTTGTGGAAAAGCAATACATGTTTTTGCACAGAAACTGATCTCGGAACACCAATAAACCCCCAGATTTCTAAATTACAGTTAAACAGATATTAAACACACAATATGTAATTTCCTGCCGCTAAGGGGTCTCTCATTCTAAACAATAAGAAGTCAGTTTCTCCCATTAAGGCTTTCCCTCAGTATTCGGATCATTAAAATGTTTTTACTGGGACCTGAATTATCCAGAGACGTCTCCTCCCCTCTAGAACAAAGGCACCAGGTGATTAAAACCGGTAAAAACACTGAATGAAGCAATTTCAAGTTAGAAAGCCAAGCGTCAGATGGCTAAAACCCTTATCTAGTTAAAATATATAGTTAAAAAAACAAGGATCTAAAACATGTATGGTAAGCATACATGTTACCATACAGTACATGTGAAAAAAGTGAATATGATGCCCAAATGAAAGCTTATGGGCTGTTCCCTTGAAGAAAATTACATTTCCCTGAAAATTCCTGGAAACATTTACACAATTCAAAATGTATCACAAAAGTCTAGTCATTTTCAGAAATTTTAAAGCACAACAGTTACATATTATACCTTTAAAACAGGCAGTCTGCATGTTTTAATGCATGACATGACAGGACTATTAACTGCAATACTGATGCTAGAACATTAACATTACATGAGGCAGTAATTCTTGGAAATCAGCCGTGACGAAAGCAGTGACCTGACAGACAAATGAAGGAGCAGGATGCAGCCCTGGTTTAAAACCTAGCAGCTAATTTTCTTTTAATTGCAGCCTGATACATCAACAGGATTGATGGAGTCCTTTCAGACGCTCTGGAGTGAGGAAACTTTACAAACGTCTCTTATGTTGTGGATGGTGAAAAATGTATTCATGCTACATTGTGGGTTAAAATCTTTATCATACATAAACCATATTTAGTGTTTGTCTCCAGCGACAGGAGCTGTAGAAGCTTATGTCCATATATTGATAATACTTTAGGTGAGCAGTCTTGCATATATAAACCACCTTCAGCTACTGAGAAGTGCAGCTTTCTCTTTCACTAACCTGACCTTTAAACATTCTTTTACATGTGCTGAAGTAATCGTTATGTCATTGGCATTGATCAGCACATCAGTCAATCCTCTGCAGATGCATTATGGTCGTTTTGTGCTGCTGGGCAGCATCTTGTTGCACCGTCAAAGACTTCTTCACATTCAAAGCGTTTGGTCAATCAGAAATGCCCCAGTCTTGCAGCAGCCCCTACCGCTTGACTTTTCTTCCCTGCCTGTGAGTTTGTGTTCCTCCGGCGTTCCTCTGTGAGCAGTGGGCCTTATAGCGCTCGCTGCTTCCTTGCTGTCTCTCCATTAGGCGCCTAACAGAGCGTTGGGCTGCGGCTGCTCTCTCCCTCAATGCCTCCATCTCCCTGTCGCCCTTCAGGTCTCATCGCCCTCGCAATGGAGGATCCATCCGCCATGATCCCAGGACACATACTGTCCTCCATTACCCATCCTCACAGCCCACTGCATTCAGATCCCACTCCCCGGACCCACGCATGAGCACGGGCCCATGTTTGCATGTGTGTGAATTGTGTGTTTGAGTGGGAGTGACTCTGCTAACCAAGGACAGTAAGTCATATCTAGTTACCCTAAATCACACACACACACACACACACACAGACACACACACCGACACACTGAAAGAGAACAAGAGAGGGAGGGAGCAGGAGTGAAGGATCAATAGGCCATTTCAAAGGGTTTTGTTTTTAGCTTGGATGAAGTCCATCTGTAGATTCCTTACACATTAACTGAATGAAAGACCTTCAGCAGTGACAACTGGCACCCCTGAGCCCTCACATAAACACTGAACATCTGCCATAAGCACTCCCCAGTCAACTATTAACATTGCTGAATAGTTTGTAATAAGCACGTTTTGTGAGGAAAAAAAACTGTGGCTGAGAGGCAAATTTTGTAATTTACATGTTCGAAAAACTTTTTCCTAATATTTCAAGAACTTTCAGCACAACTGGATGAACTTCCTGTTGTTTGCCTGAAGGTCTGAAGAGAACAAAACTTTCTAAGTGATACCAAGCTGCAATGGCAATCAAAAAGTTTTGAAATGTTTAAATGCCTTCAAGTTTGTCCAAATTCCAAGACATAATTAAAGATGTAGTGACGATCTGAGAGTATTTTAAGTTATTTTTCTTTTTTTGGTTTAGCTTAATTCTTAAACATTTTTCCATATTGTTAATTTAAATGTCTCCTTCATTTGGGATTGTTTGTACAACCCTGATTCCCAAAAAGTCGGGATGCTGAGTAAAGCCTAGGGCTGTCATGATTTCAATTCTGATCTGAAAATTTATTGTAATGAGCTTTCAGTTTTAATTACTGAAATAAAAAGCAGGATCAGAAAAACAAAAGATTTTACCCCCTGGCCTTAGTGTGGTACATTACAGAAAGATATGGCAGTTCTATCGCTTTTCTTTTCAAATAATAATTTGAGAATGTGAAAAATCAGGACTTTATTATCTAACAATTGCTGGGCCAAAAAACTGTTTAATCAAAAAAAATTAATCAAATCATGAACTTAAAATTTAACCAAACTGGGATTTGGAGAATCGCAACTCCCCTATTTTACCGTAAGTAAAAAAGAATGCATCAAATAAGTGTATATATATATATTTATAAAAAGTGTTTTTGTAATATAGGCTGTAAAGGATTTACAAATCAGTGCATTCTTGCATTTTTTACAGTATCCAAACCAAACCACAGTATATCAGCACATTGATAGGAATCATTAAGTCATTTGTTGCACCAGGTAAGTCCCATGTCTTTGTTGGATACAGAAGTCTAAACATTAAGGCATTTTCTTCTGATATTTGTTGTCTTTCTGCCACTCTTCAGGTATCTGAGATGTTACAGACCTTCAGTTTGATTTATCCAGCTCTATTTATATTCAGGCTGCTCTCTATATATGGATGCATGTATGGAAATGTCAGCCTCACTTTTCCAAAAAGAAAATGTGCCAACGCTACAATGCTCCGCTCATTCAAATGAGATCACTGTCGTCGCCTGGAGTCACAAACTCCCCAAAACTGAGATAACAAATTGTTTTATCCATAGGATCCAATTAAAAACTGTGAAATCACTGAAAGTCATTTGGTGTCTCGGATGCTTATCTCCACTGAGTGCACAAGTGATTATACTTGCCAGTGAACTCCAAGAAATCAGAGTGATGAGAGAAGCTGGAATCAGAACGTATCCCCCGTTAAAGAGCGTAATGAGGAAAAGCAGATCCTGATCAAATCAAACGTGGAGGTTGTAGCTCAATGTTCAGCGGGTTCCATTCATACTAAATTAATTTGGATGCTGCCATGTGAAGACATCCTGCACCTTGAGCTGACGTACAAGGTAAACCACAGGGTTGACATGTTCGTTTGAACAGGAATCTGAACAATTGAATTTGCTGCCATGATTTAAACACACACCTGTGTCATGAACCAAAGAGTTGGACAAATAGAAATCACCAATTACCTGCAAAACTAATGCCCTTCCAGAGCATGTTGCCTTAGAATTCTAATTAAATGCTTTGACATATTTTGTCACATTTGACACGTCAGTTTATTAAAAACTCAATATTGCTGACATGCCACTGAAACCTAATGTTTCAGAGTGTGTAGATGCTATTTAATGAAAGCAATTAATTGGGCCTAGTATTATCAACTGAGAAAGTGTTGCCTATTAGAACATTTCAGGAATATACTAATATATATTTCCCATAATCTGGGATTCTGGGAATCTAATTAATTGAAATAATGAGCATTGTAAAATTACACCACATACATGTTTAACATCGGTATGTTTGCATTAGCATTTAGCTCAAATGCTTTACACATAAGTACAGCTTCACAGATTTGTTTAAAACCTGTCTTGACCAACACTTTTGTGCAATTTTAGTGACAAATTTAACATTTTGCATGGTATTTAAATTCTCATTTTGTTAGTTTTTTTTGTGTTGATAGTCTTTCACAATGTGTATTTGTATAAATGGATCCTATCCATTAGGGTAGCATTACTATCTTTATTAGGCGACTGTCTGGAGGGGACTTTAATTATTGAGGGAGCAAACAAACAGATATTTGGGACTTTACTAAATGCCAGTGGAGGGAAGGGAAATCACACACATGCAAGAAACAGAAGAGAATTTTTTTTTAATGGCATTTGCGATGTTGAAATCAGCCTCTCCTCTTCAGAGACTGAAATCTCTTAACGATTAACTACCCTCAAATCTCGGGGGAAACGCTGCGTTTCACCTTCAAACAGAGGAGAGAATTAGCGCACAACTTAGGAAAGGATGTTGAGGTGACATCTAAAAAAAAAAAAGGTGGTGAGGTGATTCAAATTGAATAACATCCTTTGAAAATCAGAAGATTATGATTTTTTTGAATAATGTAGTGGATAAGTGATGTCAGAGAAATGACAAAGAAAAGCAAAAGCATCCAGTAAGTGAGAACAGTTCTTCCAGTTAGGCAGACTTCAGGTTAATAGTGTGGCTTGCTAAGCAGTACAGAAGGTCAGTGACATTTGTCTGTTGTGGTGGAAGCAAAGGCTAACAATAGCATGCCTCAGGACACCGAGGCAGCTCCCACTTGGCTGAGTATTGCCAAGTGCATATGATGCCATAGCTTCTAATTTAGGACATTACCTTTGTGGTGTTTTTGTTTTCTCCTCCCTTACTGTTCCATTCATCATGTGTCCAGTTTGCTTATGTCTCACAATCCCTTTCTCTCTGTTTGAAATGGAATATTATTATAGTAGAAGCTGCAAAATGTGTGAACTCACAGGGTCTTTAGCTGCTGTGCCATACATTTTTAACAATTATATCAAATATTACATTAACTAAAGCCCAATGAAATGTATGAGGAAGAGTTACTGCTTGATTAATTCAATGGCTTTTTAAAATGTGACCAAGCTGCATCGCATCTGTTGTCTCACACTGGGATATTTTTCATGTTGATGAATGAAACGCACATTTGAGGAGCTAGAGTGTATCTCCATCTTTCCCCCAGCAGGCAGCCGCTTTTATAGTTATTCAAAGCTTAGCAATGATGCATACATAACCTTAATGTATTGGTGAGAATATCATATCACCCTGTTAACATCACTTAGTGAAAAAAATAGATCATTCAAATGTGGCACACAGCTAATTTGATGATGAAACATAAAATCTGAATCTGGCAGCTCTGCTACTGTAAACATCCGTCCGCGTGGTTGGAAGCTGAGACCGAACGGAGGACATAAAATTGAGGAGCTGTGGGGAGAGGAGGCGGCTGCAGATGAAAATGTGAGTGGCGTATGTGAGGGGAGGTAGACTGGCAGACAGGTAGGTGGGTGTGGAGAAGAGTCACACAACCATGAGTAATTGCATAATGGCTGGGGACGGGGAGGAGAAGGCCTCAGCGGGTGGGGGCGCTTCCTGTGAATTACCAGCTACATTTATGAAGCGCTCGAGCAGCAGCATGCTAATGAAAGACTTGATAAGACAACAGAGCAGGAGTCAAGTGCAAGTCCTCTGCTAAGGTGTCATTTCTGCAAACCTGTCCTTTTTCTTCCCGTTTAAAAGTGATGACAGAGGACCTCTATCAGGACTTTTAAAGCTTTAGCTCCCATAAGGTAGAGCCACATATTAAATGAGTACAGTTTAATAAAGTCTGTTCCATATAAGATAGCATGAGATATGGGCTAAAAGGGTCCATCGAGGAGGGAATAGGTCATCCATCCGTGCGCCTTTCTTTAACGACACGCATAGTGCTGCCTGCCTCATGTGTGAGTGGCTGGCTACAATGTTGGTGGATGATCATGGACATAAAACATAGAGGCTAAGGGAAATCAATAGCAGTGATGGAGACCGTTTACTGTTTCATTATTCCAGATTCATGACCTACCACCGCCCCATGCTGTTGTTGCCCCCAGGCTAAGGCTCATTGTCACTCACATTTGCTCATTAAGTGCCAATCACACAGTACTCCAGGCTATAATTTTGCCAGCACTTGGTGGCACTGCAGATGTCACATAATGATCCCCTGCCTACTTCCTGCATAATTCAATGTAGGTGCAGTTGACAGAGTTTACCCTTGACAATAAACTCTGTCACTGTGTAAACTGGTGGTGAACTGGGTCAACCTCAATTTCTACTGTTTGCTTTGCTTTTGTGGACTGAATTAACAGGTCAAATGATGCAGCCATTGCATGTGTTTCAGCCTGCAAGACGGTGAATTCTCAATGTGCTGCTTACGTTTTATCCGAGTTGAATAACACAGTTACATGCCCTGAAAAAGTACCAGTGTAAACCTTCTGCTTTGATGACACGCTATCTTGTTTGCGGGCTGCATCTCATAATGTACATCACATAAAAGACTTGAGTCTAACGTGCATTTATTATCCCTTTATGTGCATGTTGCAGGAGCAAACATGTGTCTGGCTCTGATATCACTGCAGGAGGACAGTGAGTAGTAAATGGTTGGTATTGCTTCCTCTTCGTGTAACATTTACAGTATGAGGACCTTCAAAGAGTCAGCTGTAATAAAATACGGATAAAGTTTCACCCAAGGGACGAATCTGGGTTCAGCCCCCGAGGCCCAGTCAAACTGAGGCTTCAAAAAGGACGTTTGTACGAACAAGGCAAAATGGCATGCTACGTAACGGCACAGCACAATTAGAAAACATTTCAAGGTTCCCATGGACGGTTGTGATTAAATATGAAGCGGTGCCCCAGCATGGCAGTGAATGAAATGAAAAGTGTCATGTGTCAGCAGCCATGATCCTGACTTTAATTGACAAGTTGTCATAGTTCAGGCAATTTGAGAGGCAAATAAATCATTCACAGCCCAGAGAGACAGGGACCTGAGAAAATTCATGCTTCTGTTCCAGCAAGTTAAAAACACTCCTAATTGCATGGTAAGGACCACGTGAACGAGCAAAGAGCAGGATGATGCGCACAGGAAGTGGAGGTTTTATTTTAAGCAAGACAAAAAAGCCTAAACCCATGATCGAGGCTCCTGCAGGCTCTAATATTCATTGTACCTCAGATAAGGATAAAACTCATTTAATGGGGGAAAAAAAACAAGATATGGATGCTATTCTTAGCAAGAGTACTACAGGTTTTTGCAGAGGGTGCAGGGGAAGATGCTCAAATGGATGCTAAAGGCAGTGAATTTTGCTTCCTAACTCAGTCCTACTGAAGAAACCTTAAAGGGATAGTTCGGATTTATTTAAGTGGAGTTGAAAAACCTGAAAAAAATGGCTTGGACCATTATTTAAAGTGGGTGTCAATGTAACATTATAGTTCTACTCCACTACATTTTACAGGCAAATATTGTACTTTGTACTCAACTGCATTTAGCTGACAGCTTTAGTTACTTTTCAGGTCAAGATTTCACATGAAAAAATATGATCCATTTAAAAAAAATAATGCAGGCTGCTATATTAAACCACATAGTATGATATAATATAGTATTAGTAAAAGTTTGTCCAGTATATAAACTGTAAGGACGCTGAGGTTTATCCAACCAGTTCAGTGAGCAGAAGCACAGAAGTTTGTGTGGTTATTTTGCAGCCTGGTGCGAGCTGAGAAAGATTTAATCACAATGAATCATTTTGTGTAATGGTGTCACTGCTGTTTGGCAGCACTTTTCAAATTAGAGGCTGCAGGTGGAAAAAGCGTATCAGTCCCGCTGCCTCGCCTCAAATGACTGCAGTGATGTAATAAACAGAAGAAGAGAGCTTTCATCTCCAAGCCGTTGTTGATATCACACACTAGAAAGAATCACTTACAAATATTATTCACTTTTTTTTTCAGAATTTTTGTTGCTGATCTAAATGTGTCAGCCTTGGAGAAAACTGCAGTCGCTATGCATTCACATCACAGGTTTAATTTGCGCTTGTCGATGGAATCCTATCACATAATTATCTGCTGAGTGACGTGTTAAAAATGTTGATTCTTAGAGGAACGTTAATGACCTCATTCTCATCTCAATATTAAGACGTTGTGTATGCCGAGGGCACAAATGCTTGAGCAAAAAAATTGGCCAGAAAATCTTAAATTCAGTTACATATTAACCACTATTCTGATAAACAAATAATAACTTAACATGTTCCAGCAGTCACAGGTTTTAGCTGCTTAAATGTGAATATCTGCTGCAGTTCTTTGTCATATATGACATGTTAAACGGAGTAACTTTGGGGTTTTGAACAATTGGTTTGACACAACAAGCCATTTGAAGTCGCCACTCTTTTCTATGGGAAATTATGTCACTTTTCTATATTTCCTATCATTTACAGACCAAACTATTAATCAAGAGAATAAAAAGCATATTAAAAAATGATGGAAATAATCTGTAATTGCAGCCTCACTGAATATACACTGATAATAGCCTCCATCATACTTGAAATGTATCCTATTAAAGCAGCTCTGGCCACAAATTGAACTGTATGACATCTCTCCTTTTTTTAGATGTTAATATTGCACACAAAAAAATCAATGAAAAAAAAATCACATGAGAGTGGTTTAATTTTCCTTGTGTACAAACTTGACAACTTGACCCGGGAGTAGCACTAAATTGAAGCTCATGAAGAGTCTAATAGTCTTACTAAGTGCTTTACAAAAAAGCAAGTTATCAGGCTTCACTCCCTCTGCCAAAACAACCTCATTAAAGGGCAAAGCTTGTGTGAAATAGAGCAACCATTATGTATTATAACCCCAGTTCCACAAACACAGGGAGAGCCCTTTAACTAGCTTTTCTGCCTTTTCCATTATTTGCTGCAGACATAATGGATAAATAACAGAATCACAGACTTTCCATCAGGAGAGATGAGCTCTAACCCTGTTCGGTTAAGCACGTGAATACAAACTTTCAGCATTCCCGCTTGGAAATATGAGCTTGAAAGCCCTCTTAGGGCGAGTGTCTATACAACCTTTTTCCCCGGCAGAGAAAAGGTGGCATGGAGCTGCGAGTTCTTCATCAAAAACATCTTGACTACATATGACCACATCTAACCAGGCCTGCCACGATAATTACATATCCACTCTTCAGGCTCCGCAAATGATATTGAGGTCATGTCCATATTATCGCCTTTTTGTGGTTACGTGTGTTTGTTTATCTAATAATGTCACAAACGTTACAGCGAAAATGATGATGAATAAAAACAGCATAAAAGCATTTCTTAAACATCACCTTAACCAAATGAAGAGAAAAAGCTATGCAATGATAAAAAATATCAGTAAAAAGAGACAATATCAATATACATCATCATGTGTATGACACACTTATTTTGAAATGACCACTTTAAATGTATTAATTGATTTATTAATTTCAAATAATATTTTTTTATTTAAATGTCTCAGTAAAACCATTTTCTAAACAGATTTAAGTTGCTTTACATTGCTGAACGTTTAAAAATATAATCGTAACTGTTAAAAGAGCATATAAAATATATAACATATATATAAAATAATATTGTCTCATATCCCTCGCAGACATCTGAATTGTAATTAGATCATGGCAGACTTTGGCAAATAGTGTATTGTTTTCCAAAAAAAAAAAAAAAAGAATTTACATAATATCTTAAGGTGATGAAACTTATATAAAAGAGGATTAAAATTGCCATTTTTGCCAATTATTTCTTGCATAATTTATCTTCCAACAAATGTAATTATCATGACAGGCCAAATGTAAACACCATTATATGACCAGCATCGGCCCTTCACTTTTTATTATTTATTTGTTTGACAAATTTATGTTGTTTTTTCATTATGAGCACCGAGCAGAGGATGCTTGAAAAAGGAGCAAGTGTGATGAAATCAGCACCTCTCTGAAAAGTTTAGAGATTTTCCAAGTCGAGGGACTCAGCCGCAAAGTTTGATCAAATTATGGTCACAAATACCCACTAACTTTGGATCATTTAGACTTTATATCCCAGTGCTGCCAAACATCAACCGTTCTGCATTTCGCAGACTTGCTACACATAATTCCCGTGTTTTTACCAATCAGAGACACTAAGAAGAATAGAGTTTCTCTGAGAGCCTAAAATAGTGCTGGGAAATCATCTGCCCTCAGGGGTCAATAGTCTGCAGCTTTCAGTTCAACCAACACGGGGCCTTGTTTAGTGCCTGCATCATTTTGCTTTTGTGAAGAATGATTTCAGAGTATAACTCTGTGCCTTCTCTGAGTGTTTCATACAAAACTTCCAGGCTTCCATAGCATGTGGTCATCCATTCCCCCGAGTATTCTCCCTCAACAAATCAGGTTTTCTTCAATATATTATTTAGAGAAAGTGATAAAAATACAAGCACTAGTCAATGTTTAACTCATCTTAAAATATAAAGTGTAGGGCTACAGGAAAGTATTAGACATAAAATGACACTTTTTATCACAGATAAACAGAAAACAAACTGTTTTTCTTGAAGACAATCTATGAGCGAGCAAGGTAAATGTTTTCCAATGCAGACTTTCTCCGAGGCAAACAAATAATATATGGAGGCTAAAATACAACGCTAATCTCCTGCGCGCAACAAAGTGCTGTGAAAAGCCTTTTTCCAGGTTGCTGCATGAGAGGCAGTCAAATGTGAAGAGTTAAAGCTGCTCAGAGTGGCTAACAGCACTGAAGGCTAAAAATCCCATTTCCATCTGGATTTGATTTAAAAATGTAAACACACTTTGTTGCGCCACAGAAATCGCAGCAATGTTGCAACTCATGACATGTCTACAGGCATTATCTAATCCCTGATATATTCAACTGGTTGCTCCAGTTCTTCCATTCCGTCTCTCACAGTCTGTCTCTTCACTTTCCATCAAATATTTTCCCACTCAGATAAACCATAATTGAATTTGATTCTAATATCTTTGGATACAAGTCATGCGGACAAATAAATAAATAAAAGCTATTAATGAAGGGGTTACAGAAATCCCCCTATCTCCCCATTCTTCACTCCTCTGGGATCTGGCTCAATCTCAAGGCTGTTTTTGGCGATTAGGTCCTTGGTGTTCTCAGCTGAATGGCTCTTTTATCAGCCACTATGGCTTTTTTCTCCTTCTCGCCTCCCAGCTCAGTGTGAGAGGGGCTTGGATGCACCCTTCTCACCCCCCTCCCCCTTTCCCATGCTCCATTTCTCCCCCTTTTCCTCTCTCCTCTGCTCTCCTCCTAGAGGGACCGCCATGCAGTCTGTGCGTAGTGTACAGATGACCTGCATCATCGGCAGCACCACGCCAAATGAATTTACTCTCCTTCAAGTCTCCCGAGATGGCCACCAACTGACTCGTGTTTCTACAGTGACACATGGCTATCTAAGTTCTTCTCACTTAGCTGATGCACGCCACAGGGCCAATGATAAATGGTGAGACATGACGGATCATGTATGTGGACAGAGACTGTGGCACCCGGGGAGAATCAGCAAGGTTATGATAGCCTCAAAGGCTATCCCAGGCAATTACTGCACGTGCTGCAGATATGCAGAAGACTGATAAGACGTAAATGTTGTGTGATCGCCATGGGAAAGACATGACGGTGAATCATAATGTATATTTTGCAGCCTGGTGACTGTACTTGCATTTATCTTCTCTGCAGCAACAAACATGATGTATACCGATTTATGTCTGCAAAAATGTTGCTAATTAATATGCATTTGCAAAAATGTGCTTATTAGATGCCAATTATTAATGCAGTCTCATCTGTATACTAATAAGCACTTTGGCAAACCTGTAAACATTGAGGCTGGCAATTTCAACCAATAAGTAGTTCAACATCTCAGTGTGAGAATCTACCACTTTTTCATGAGTACTTTGAATTATTGATTAAATGGAGCAGGGTTTGGGGGGGAGGGGATGTGAATCTGTTTACCACGTCGCCAATGTACAGTACATGACGCTAGAGAATATCTAACACTGGCTGAACTTCTTTTGTTTCAGCAGCTGAGAGCAAATTGTTTTTCAGAACCTGTTGATGAAAAGGTAGTCGAAAAATGCAGGCTATTTTAAGGACGAGCTAATTAGCATTGCATTTTCCTTCTAGGGCTGGAAACAGCTTGAAGAGAAAGATAATTAAGTGTTCTTTTTCGCCCTACTATTTGTAGCTCATTCCAGGCTTAATTGTGGCTAATAAGGCAGTGATGTGAATATTGACAAGTAGTGAGGTGACACACCTCTTCAAGGTGGCCACAAGATGCATAAAAAAGTGGCTTCTCGTGACTGTGTGGATGTTGTGTAAGATGTTTCTACAGGAAAATTAACTTTACAGTAAAGTCTTTTCATCAAGGGCTGCAACATAATACTTACTGGCATTATAGTGGAAATTAGACATATTTACACATAGCCTTAATTTTTCATATTTGTTTTATTGAGGGAATAATGGCAAACAGTGTAGAGTTAGCTGTGCAGACAGACTGTGCCGCACAGAATTAGCTAAAGCAATAGTGTTTATTAACCTGCATGTTAGTGGGACATTTTATACTTTAAGGGGGACGTTGTTGCAGGTGGGATACTCTAATTCAAACCCCAAGTATACTATCAACATAGAGCGCATAATTAATTCAACTACAGATGCCCTGATTACGTTTTTTTCCAGTCTTTTAATAACTTCTTTTAATATCTGACAAAAGGGAGCCTGATCCAATACTTAACATTACTTATAATATTAATCAAACATGTATCTGACGCACTGAAATAGCTGAAGATGCAATGAAACAATTTTCTTGGCCAATTCCGATGTCCAGACAGACAGTAACAGACAGCACACACAAACATTTGGTAACTTTTCCCTCAAGGAAAAAGTGAAGTTTAACTGTATTCTGATAATAAAACATCAACTGCCAAATAACTTATATTTTCTCCAAAACTGCAGCAGGTTACAGGACCTTCTCCCACTCTCACTCAAACAAATCTCACAAAAAAATGCTTCAGGTTACTGGACAAATAGCATCAAACTGAAAATGAATAGTAGTGTATGACACTTTGTCTGAGGTCGTATTTCCTCGGCATATTAACTTGGAGCTGTTTGTCTCGATTCATGCTGAAAAACTTCACACTGTACTTTGTGCTGCAGCTGCCACTCTGTGTGTGTGTGTAATGTGCTTGTTGTGTGCGATGTTGAAGCGACATTTTGAAATGTTGCATTAAAGAAAATTAGGGATGTTTCCATCAAATGGTTTAGAGCAAATAAACAAAGCTGCATAGATGCACTTTGGTCAGTAGATGGCAGTGTGATGTGTTGCTGTAGGCTGATCTGTCAGTAAACAGTAGAAGAAGAAGAGATAGAGCAAGAGCAAAAACAGGTTGCTAGTCGGACTACTTTGGCCACCAACGAGAGAAAATGGAGAGAAGTCTTCAGGAATTTGATTCAAACTTAAAATATTTCTTTCACGTCAGCAGAAACTGATCAGTCATGTGCATTAAATGTTCTCTACATCAGAACTTATTTTGTTTCCATCTCCTGTTTAGCACATTAACTTTTTTTTGCAAAAAGTCAAAAACCAACACAAGTGAGCGTAAAAACCTTTAAGTGCATTTTCATCAAGTTTCCATCAAGCTTTTCTCATGCAACTCATCAAAATGTGCATAGAAATGAGTTGATGGAAACACGACTACAGTGTGTGTGATGTTTAACTATCACGTGGCGTTACAGAATTCCCTGTCACACCACTTTAACTTCCCACTTTGCTGCAGTGATGCAGACGTGTACCGCAGGGCGTGACAGTGCATCGTGACATCACTACACTAGTGATCACATGTTCAGCAGACCACACCAGATTTCACTATCTGCCTTTGAGCGTGGTGTTAAGTTCCTCTTTGATACTTCCTCGTGGTTTGTTGTGCTGCCAAACAGGAATAAAAACAATGTCCATCTTTGAAAAGTAGGACAAGGTGTACAGCAGACAGCATGCTTTGCATCCAGCTCAGCTCTCCTGTTTACTCGCTTATAATTACCAATCTCTCCCTGCAGCCTGTTAACTTCTGTGCGCTTGAAGTGCCACAAGCACATTTCATGCAATTTACCTCCTGAATAATTTCTAATTGATTGGGAATGAGGGACAACACACATTGATGTATTGTCGGAGTATGAGGATTCTTTAAGGCGGTGAATTTATGGGCTTCTCAGTTGGGGAGTAAATGTCCTCCGTATTTCATGTTGTCAATTCATGCCAGTAGCAGTGCATTTGTGCACCTTCCCACAGTCACGAGGTTAGCATAATGCTATCTGTCACGTAAGACCCTGGCTGAAAATGGGAGGATGGGGGAGCAGGGGATCAGTGTTTACCCACCTGGCCAATTAGAAGACAGAGAAACCTACAAGATGGAGTCTGCCTCCAGGAGCAGGTACTAGTCGCCGTTATGGCACTCAGCAGTTGCTAGGCAACACCATCTATCTGTTATTGAGCAAACTTGTTGTGGGTATGGCTATTATATGTATAAATCACTGGTAATCTCTGCACTTTAGATAAGGTGGGGCACTTGGAAAAAAAAGAGAGAATGTGTGGTTTGATTTATTTTCTCAAGTGTGTCTGAAATTGATCACCTCAGACGGAGTAACATCCAGTAATGTAAATACATTTCCAATCAGGAGCAGAATGATAATATGACTCTCTCTGTATAGAAGTGAAAGCTATGGAGAAACGGCACATTTTAAGCGAGCGCAGATTTATCAGCGGCTTCTAAGTTGTCCGACGCCCCCGATTTGAGCGATTAATCTTATGTGAAATTCCAGGTAACAGTGTATAGTGTGTTGTAGTTTGCTAAAGGAAAGATGAGCTATGGGTTTCTGGGAGGATTTGATATATGCACCGCTTGGCAGAGGATGCGGCGTAAGCAGAAATGATGAGAGTGTTGACACGTTGGCATACATCACATGGGAGAGTCGTAACAGCCCAAAGAATCTATTTCAAATTAAATACCTACTTTATGTCTATTACAACACATATTCTGCTTGAAAACAAAACAATTGAACAGCGTGTAGTTTATTAGCATTCCTGTTTTAATTACCAAGTATATGAATATTTTTATATACTTGGTAATATTATCCAAATATATCATGGACAAAAATCAACAGAAAATAAGCTTTAATGCCTCAATATCTCAGCTATGCTTTCAAATAAACACGATTTTATTAGGTTTATTTTAAACAAGATATGGCACCCAGTTTTAATTTGAAAAGTCTTCTATAATATAAAGGTGGATTTAATGAGGTCTCTGTAATGCTGCTGACAATGAGACTTTGCCCACAGATATAAATACAGTTATATTAAAACACACACTTAAAATTCAGGATTAATGCACACATTTTATTATCAGTGTTAGGCCGCAGAGAGAGAGGGAGCGAGCGGGAGAGAGAGCGAGAGGGCAATAAGCCAAATCATGTCTATTAGTAGTGCATTTTCCCAGATCCCCGGCATGAAAGGTACACTAACCAATGCATTTTTCTCTGTATATGTAATTATTTCATTAAATATTATATCAGTCCTGCAGCCCACAGCTGCCTGGTTCAAAGGAAGTTTGGTATCATGGCCCAGAGCCCGCCTCACAAACACACACCAGCATCTCTCTCCTTCCCTTTTTCTCACTCCGTCTTGCTCGCTCTCTCTCTCACTCAGGCACAGTCCAGCAGTGCCAGTTTTGCCCCGGGCTGACTGATCACAGGAAGGAGCAACATTTTTGAATTCAGGGGAGGATTGAGTCACACAGTCCCAGCATCAGGCTCTATGTGTTACCCAGCTTTTTCTGTTTTTCACTATTGCACAACGCTATGATTCAAATGGAATTTTAATGGCATCTGCTCCTCTAAAACAGTATCATTGTCTTCTCCTGTTTGTCTCCGGAGCCGTCTCCTGCCTGATAATGCTCCGAGTGTTCATTTTGGTGTTTGCCTAGTCGTTTCATGCCAGGTGTGCTGTTGCTCCGACACAGATCCTTGTGCTAGTCCTGGAAGTCTCATTGTGCTTTTTGGATATTGATCCATTAAAATGGCAAACAGTACCTCCTGTATTTGCAAAACTCCAAATATCAGGCTGCATATGCAGAGCTGAGCAGCTTAATCCAGGAGGGATTTTTCCGTTTCAGGTTGTTCATTTGATTGATTATTAGAGCACGCCCTGAGGCTGAGAAGAAATCTGTATATCCTGTGAATAAAAATTTAGATTAAAGGAGAATCTATGAAAAACACATGATAATGCATATGGATAAAACATGCACTCCTTTTTATTCCATTAACATCTTCATTATGTGGATTTATCTATCATCCGCCGACTGCTCCAAAGCAGTAATTTCTCCTTAAATATGTAAAATATCAGATTTAACAAAGTGTTACATTTAGAGTATAGATTAACCATATTCTCGACCCTTACAGTGGCATATTATAGTGCCAATTTGAATTAAACTGGAGGTGAAAACTTCAGCCATTGTAACCTTTAGAAAGTGAGGGAAATTACAATTTCTGTATTATGCAGGTATTGACATTCTCAACCAGCTGCCAAGCATGGATGAGTTGTAATACCTCGAGGAGCTCACCTATTTATATTCATAGTCGTTCCCATACAGGAGGGGGCAGTGCAGTGAACCTCTCTGACTTCAGCCAGCGGAGGGATTCAGAGAGAGAACAGTAGATGGATAAAGTGAAAGTTTAAACCCAGGGCTTTTGCACACAGAGACCATAATCCTAACAAAATCTCCCTCCAGTATCCTTCACAATCAACTTAAGGAGATGACCTTTGGTTATACTTTCGGTCACATACTCTGTAGTCAAGGATGTGTTAAACAAGCAACTTAATCGATAGGCGGAGGCAAAATCCAAAGGTTTAAAACACTGAGAGAAGTCTCAATATATGATGGTTGGTAACTGAGTAAAGTGAGACTGTGAAGAATTCCACACAGCTGCCAGTTGATTCCGTATACGATTGACTCCTAACTTTCCCCGTCTGCTTGTTTTCCATGTTGTTTTCATGCAAAGTTTGGGGGGAGTGTTGCAAATGAGTTTCACGCGTGTTATGCAAATTTTTTCATTTTGCATGAAAATAAATTCCCCTTTTCTTCTCTTCTCTCCCACCAGCACAGACACATGACACCCATAGACAGAAAATGGGGTTTGATTCCACACAATGTTCCTCCTCTAAGCTGCGAGGGCGGGTCGTGTGTCTCTAAATGAAGTGTTTTGGAATATCTCTCCGCTGCTAGACGGCTGTATTTCTTCCCCCTTCCCCCCTTTCAACAACCCCGCCAAGACCTGACACTAACTAACACTCATATACTGTTGACAGGATTCAGCATTAGCCTACTTATCGAACATCCATTTGACGCACAAAGTTAACGGAGAGCCATTTAATCACAGAAACAAACAAATTAACCTTTAAATACCAGTAGGGGCATTAAAGCGCTGGTTTCTCTTGTTGTATATCTATTAGAACTCGTGTCTCTCGCTGTCTCCGGCACAATCAACCCCCCACCCCTAATACCCCTTTGCTGTTGGCTGCAGCTGGGAAGCGAGGTGAGCCTGTATGTGGGACATCACAGAGCTCATTAATGTGACGGTGCAATCAAATCAGGTCAGATGGATGCATTGGTGCCTGGAGGAGAGATTTGATAGCCAGCTCAGAAATGCCTCATAATAAGTTAATTAGACATTCACTTACTGGTCCTGCAGCTATCCTATCACTTGATAGTTCCTTGATAGGGTTTGGGTCTTGAAAATTGAGTGTCACAGACTAGTGCCTTATCAGTGCAGTGAAGTAATAGTCCTCATTAGGATTAGAAAGTCCAATTCCTGACTTGGAATTTGACCAACTGCGGATGGAAATACAGCATTCACGAATAAATCCATTTGCGACCAATTTAGGAAAAATTTAAACTATAATTTAGATTTTATAGGTAATTATTTAGACATTATGCAAAATATACATTTTAAGCTTGTAACAGGGACAAGACAAAACAGGGAAAGAAACCACAACAACAAAATGTAGAATTAGAAAATTAAATGAATCCTTAAATTCACTGGATAAATCTAAGTTCCAAATACTGGCACAACACAGGACTATAATTATTATCAATTGAGAAACCTAAAATCTAATTATTTGTATATTATTTTACAGATCAGAACTCTCTCTAACTCTAACTCTCTTCTACATCTTTTATTTTCCTTGTTGCCCTTCTGTGACGTAAGTAACAAAGTTACTTTGATGTGATAAGTAGTATAAGATAAAACATTTATATATAGGTGATTACATACAAAGAACAATGTTTCCTATGTAAAATATAGTGCAACATGTAGCTTATTTATTGTAGCATTACTGGTATTTTCATGTCAGTTTGTGTGTTGTATAAAATGACCTTTGGCATATAAGTAACTGTGTCTGTGCATTCATTTTATCAAGTTATGGCACTGAAAAAAATTATATATCAGCATAGAATAATTGTTGAATTAACTCAGTAAAAAGAATCATACTGTATTGCAAAACTAAATTTCTCACAAAAGCTTTAAAGTTCCTTGGGAAAGTAACACAGGCCGACTCCTCCTGCACTGTATTTACAGCCTCACAGGACTGAGTGACATCACTTTACTCGCAGTCAGCTACATTTGCAAGATGACGAAACCGTGCAGGATAATGAGACCGTGCAACAATTGAGATCAAGCATATCTAACGTGGTAGAGATGGTATCATCAAATCTTCCCAGATGGATACATTTATACTGTGGCATGGTATACACAGTCTTTTCGCCCAACCCAAACTCATGAATATAAGGGTCATAGTTCAAAGTAAGTAAAACATTTAGTACAATACATGTTGGTTAAGTGAACTGGAAACATTTTCCCTGTAATAAAGTGAGGACCTGCCAAGGTTGTACCCTGCCTCACGCCCGCTGCATGCTGGGATGGCTCCAGCCCGCCGTGACAATGAACAGAATAAGTGGATATAGGAAACGGATGGATGGATATAGTCGATGTAACAGTAACATCTATGTGTCCCTCTCCTTTTCCCTTTCTTCGTTCAGGGTTTCCCAGTATTATCATTCTCAGAGTGCTGCTGTACTGTCACAAGGGTCCTAAACTCTGATACACCGTCGGTTCACAGGGGACCGAGTCCTTTTCCCCGAGCTTCAGTTTCAGTCATCTAGGCCCTATCCCTCATGACTGGCGTCTCAGGGGAGAAGCCCAGACAAAGTGGCATCTGTGGAATTACAGGAAATCAAGGGTAACAAGATAACTTTGAAGAAATAAGAGCTGCTGGCTCAGTCGCTGCAATGGTAATTATGTAATTCATTACACAGTGCACACTAGATTTGTAAAGGACTCTACACACACTGAACGACACTAAATAAAACCAATGAATAATCAATATATCAGCAAAGTAAATAAGGAAATTTAGTTTACTGCTCCTCACAGAAGCAAGGCGTCAGTGTTGCGTGCTGCCTCTGTTCTGGGTTGTAACATGATACAGCAGTAAATTACATTAATTAGTGCCATACTGCACTTATAGCAACAACTTAGCTGTGTTGCAGAACATTGTTATTCATAGCCAGATGTCTGGTAATGGCCCTTTATAAAGTATCTGGCCCAGCTCTGGAGCACAGTTATTAGTTCTGCATTAAGATGAAATCTGTAAATTCACCAGTTGTTGCCCTCAATAGTGATGACAGGAAATGATAGACAGACGTTGGGCAGCCATTGTCATGCTGGGACATCAGTGCATCTTGTTTGTGTCGAGCTGGATGAAAATATCCTTTATTGTTTACTTTGCAAAATAGCAAAAGAGGATCTAGCTGTATAAAAAAAAGGTTTATAATAGTTGTAACTTCAAAAATGCCCATGCTCACTAATTTCGTTAGTGCCTGAAAGAAAACGTGTTGTGAAGATTCTCAGGCTTTACAAATTTACAGCTTTGGATTCTTTTGGCTTTGAAGAGGCGGACGGATGTATCCATCTGACCTCTTTGGCTGGCACTAACCACCAGGATGAAATTAACAAATGAAGTTGAAGAGAAGATTAAAGCAGGTCATGAGCCGCCTGCACATTTCTACTCTGAGCTGGTGTCTGATATTAGCAGAACTCCATTAAAAAAACAAGGACAATAACAATGCAGGTCGAATTACCAACAAAATGTACAAATAAAATGATACGAACCATTTCTGTGTTTTCTAAGCATATCCTGTTATTCTGCAAACACATAATCCTCCACTGAGGCATGCGTTATATTGTTTTAATGGTCATCAGACACCACCGTGTTTCTCTGAAATGGACGGAAAGGAAAAGCAATCAACCAAGAGTACCGTTTTCTTCCCAAACACCACTTTGACACTATGGAGTGCCGCACGATACTACAGAGTACAGAGGCACGTTACATCGATTGGTACCTAATTTCGGTACCGGAGACCGCATGTGGTTAGGACATGTGGTTATTACAAAGACAGTAAAGTACCGAAAAAAGTTGCCGTACAAGTATCTGTTCAAGACATCGCTTTCTACGGTTCCCGTAGGAGTGAATGAGAACGTCTATGCGTCTGCTTGGATCGGCTCCAGCCCTCCGCGACCCAAGTTCGGATAATGAAAAGGATGAAGATTTTTGTTTTAGAGGTCTCTCATCGTCTCCCAGGCTGCAGTACCACTCTCCACCTGAAATGCTACTGATGAGCTGTTTTAGCAAACCACAAATATCTCTGAAACCAACGCAGGGAATATAAACAATGCCAGCTGTGCAGCATGGTCCAAATGTTCGCAGGTGCGAGTGGGAGCAGCATTAAGAAGAGACTCCGGTGCAGGGCTCCAGGGCACGGCTTTGGCAAAGGTCTACTGAGCAGCCTTGTGGTCTTTTCTGTGGCCATGGTATAAATCTGATAATGCATTCCAAGGTTTACTGACAAAGTAAATACAGAGAAAATGCCCTGGCACAAAGTGACAGTGCAGAGGGTTAAGTCATTATATTATTTTACTGGAACAACTGATAATTTATTGCTTTATTACTCCTGGCAAGATATTCTGTGTGTGTTAGCTTCTGTTGCACCTATAAGCCCCTTGCTGACAGCTCTTTTTTATCTGCTTTCTTCTTCCCTGGCCTGCAGCTCAATCGGCAGCAAAAATGTTCAGCTCACCTGAGACCAGTGGCAAGGTCACTGGAGATCAAGAACCCACCTGCTCCACTTTTTTTCCCACCGGGTGGGAATGGGGCTATGCCTTTGGCGGGCAAACGGCTGAGAGCTACTTTAGGTAAAACAGATGTGTCAATTGTAGAAAAATGTATTATAATGTACAATCCAGCATTTTTGCAGATACTTTAAAAAAATGTTGCTGTCAGCTTTTAAGAAACACCAAGAAGGCCTAAGAAGTTATTAAATCTAGTGATGCAGTTGCCAATTTGGGAGCACTGCTGTAAGCAGCTATGTTTTCAGCTTTGCACCATTTCTGTGTTCAGACTGCGAGCAATCACTTCACTGTGCTGCAGTCAGTGGGTGATTCGAGTTCACTGATTGAAAGCTGCAGTGTCAGTGTCATGCAGCAGTAGGTGGGACACAGTGCACAGCAAATCTAGCATGTGATCGGCTGATAATACATAACATTGCATGTTCTATTTCAGCTAATGTGTAATTAAATCATTCGATGCCGGCCACCGCTTCTTTAATCATTCTGTGACAACCAAAAGCCGTCTTCAAAAGTCATTTATTGCCTGTTTTACATATTAAAATGCTTGTGAGCCTTTTACAGGGATTCAGGCAAGATGTTGTGTGGAAAGCAGTGCATTATGGGCATTGTTAGTAAATTATCATAAACTTATTTTATTGTTTGTTTATCATGCACATTTAGGGAATTAATTTCAATGATCAATTGAGGGGTACAGCAAAACATTGCTTTTCTCTTTGGCAATCAACCAGTGTAAATTGAGGCACTCATTAAGACCAGCATTGTAATTGCTTAGTGGTGTTACACTTTGATTTACTCTCATCAATAAATAAAATACAATCACTGCTGTTTGATTATACAGTGTTCGTTTTTCTCAAGTGATGAGATGAGGCTGTTAAGAAGGTAATGTATGATATACTTGAAAATGTAATCTAGAATAGATGAGTGCTCTTTGCTGTTTGTGTTGTGAAGCTGCAGCTTATTATAAGCTCTGTACAGTGCTGTATGGCGAGCTGCGAGAGTTGGCCTGGCTTTGCAGATTTGATGGCTTCAACAATAGCAAAGTAAAATAATTCTGGAAATGTTTAGCCCAGTGGTGTTTTGAAAAAGGCCATTTCAAGAACATAAAGAGCCAGAGGGAACATTTCTTGGAGGCAGAGTTTCTTTTGTGTTGTATCAATTTCTTATGGCATGCTGTTGTTACCCTTCTCTAGTGGTGCATAAAGCCGCCCCCAAACATTCCTTCAGGAGACAACCTCAGGGGTTTTTAACATTGAGTTGTAAGTCAACTGCTGTGGGATTGTACACTTCATGTCTTTCCTTAATGTTAGAAGGACTTATAATTTGCTCTTTTGCAAATTTAGTTTGTATTTGTATTACTATTTACTGCCGAGCAGCATTTCTCACACTGATCATAAAATAGAGTGCTATCTGATTGTTCTGATGTGAATTTTTGATGAATTTTTGATTAGCAGTCCACCAGAAACCAAATTAAGTTTTTGTTTACGAGAACACAGAAGTGAATACACATGTATCATCTTCATTTCACAAATAAATGAGCTTTCTGGGGAGAAAAAGAAGGTCTAGGTTTGGTTTTTAATCATCTTGGAGAGTCAAACCTCTCAAGCACATCTGTCATATACAGATTAAAGTTGGTAGCTACTGAATGGGTTGTTGTGGCGTTTTATACAGAATATTACTGCATGTGATCAGAGGGTGACATTCACTGACAAGGAAACAATAAGCAGTTCATTTTAAGAAAACCATTCTCTTTCAAATATATTACGATAATTCAGACAAAATCTCCCACTGGAGCGAAATTATCTTTTTCACATCAAATTTTTTATTGAAATTTTTTTGTTAAATGAGGATCTAGGGATTCTTTCAATGGCTCCACACTAACTGAAGGCATTGCCCAGAGCATTTAACTGATGGTATCAAGCTTAGGCTAACTAAGTAATGTAATATTGATGAGGGACAATTACCCATAATGGCATACAGCACTTTCTGGTCTTTGTCACCTATTAGCTATTTCAGGAGCAAAGCATGGACTGTAGTGGAGATTCATTGCTGGCAGCAGATCCAGCCACAGTCATTCCGCTGGTTAGCAGATTAATGATCTATTTCAGATTCTTCTCATGGTAAAGTATTGATAATGCATTATGCTTGACGCCGCAGTGCGAGCTGCAGTGTTTTCTATTGGTTTAGCTGGTCTTTAGGAGTTCACATGGAAACATAAATACATCTGCTTTCATCACATGCATACAAATGCTACGAGGTCGAGCCAGGATGTAAAGCAGAATTCATAAAGTGTTGGAGAATGACAGCCGCTGTGCTGACAGAAACAAAACAACCAGTGGGCAATGTAATCACTGTCTGCCAGTCAGAAATCTTTTTAAATAAATCTCTATTCATCAAAAGTAAATACCAAAGACCACACTAAGAAGCCTTTCAAAAGACCCCAGGCAGCCAAATATCTCTATGTTATAAGATAATTAGATACAAGTAATTACAACTATTTATAATATAGTGTGCTGTGGTAAATAGAAATAAATTAGATATAACTAGAAGCTCTGATCTCAGAAAAATTACCTGAAATTACCATTTCTTTTAACACCCACGAAAGTTACACAAGTTATGTAATAAAAATGCACGGAAGTCCCATGAATAACGTAAGTTACGTTAAAAGTCGTTTACTTGTGTTTTCACACGGGACACAAACCCCGTTCTCCTGGGCTACTGATGCATTAACTTCCTTTTCGATTAGTTGCATTCCCGAGCTGGGAAGTCTTTTTTCCGACTTGTTCACAAGCCTCCAGTTGTAATGTGGAACAATTGTGATGCTGCTGACAGTCAAACAGCAAACAGACACGCACATTGAAAATATAAACTCCTCGGCGGAGATAATAAAAAGATACATGTACAGATAAATACATAGAAAAGTCAGCATTATAAAATCTTTTGTAAGTATATAGGAGCATTTAAATACATATGTCTTTTAGGGATATTACATTTATCCACATTGATGTGATGTTAGCAGGTTTATCTGGTTCTGTTTTCACCTGTGGCTACTCAGTTTAAATAAAGGGTTTGGGTCCATATCAGAAAGTGCTGATACGGTGGAACGTCCAGTGAGGAGAGGTTCTGACTCTGAATCTCAGATTGCTCTCCCGTGACCTCCGACCAGAAGTTTTGGATAAGTGGGCTGAGCCAGAGGGCGCGGAAGTAATCTTCTGTTGAGGTGGGCCGCTGGTGATGAGTCAGTGTGCGCGAGTGGAAATATGTTACGGCTGTGATGAATAGCTATGTCAGCCTCAGAGAGTGACCTTGAACCTCACTCAATAAGTATAAAGAGGTCGGCTCCATCATTAGCACATTCAGTTCCCTCCCATTGAAATATGTTGTCTCTTAATCACTCAATTATCTCTACTTAATATTTTTCACCAGATTCAGTCTTTCAAGGCCTGGATTTCACTTCATTGTCATTCAATATTAATTGTAGACTCACAAAATGTGTTACATGATGATTGCCAGGTAAAAATAATGCTTCTTTGTGTCTTTGTACATTATCTCGGCTGCTAGCAACCTCCAAGGTCCAAACCTGCACCTGAGCCGCAAAGAAACTATATTTAAACTTAACCATCTCTTGCCAAGACCTGAGCTGAGTGTGCCATACTCTGTGTAGAAGCTATAAAGCTATACAGGGCTGTCATGGTTTGGATTTTAAATTTCACAACATGCCTGGCACACAGTCATTGAGTTCCTCTCAGCATCTAGGACTATTATAGCCTTGATCTGTTGCCACTTTTTCCGCTATGACTAAATGGCAATGATACTGACACACAATTAAAATCTGGTTTTACAGAAAAAATATAGAATCAAACAGAACAGAAAATAGTGATAAAATGCTTTAAATAAAGTCTCTAATTTGCTTCGAATACAGGTAATCACACTTAAACGGTATAAACTGACAACACAAGTAAAACTCTGTAAAGAAGAGACATTAAATGGCTCACTTACTGTGCCTTTCTCATCGAACACGCTTGGAGGGAAGTTGTGATTACACTAACATGCATCTTCTGATGATAACTTCTTAATGAATAACAAAAATAGAGTCTCACACTAGGGGCATGGTTGATTGTCCCATCTTGCTAGTAGCAGTGACCTATTTACTAGAGCAGCCCTGCGTTTGTTTGCTTTGGGCACCAAGAAAAATATTTACACGTTTACTCACTCCATACTAAGACTAACAGAATTATAATGGTTTGGGCAACAAGTTCCAGAAAGCCAAGAAAACAGGTGAAGACGTGGAAAGTTGAGGAGAACTGGTTGTAGGTTGTTATCTTGTGCAAATCAAGCTGTGCTTTACAGTTTAATGGATCACTACAGCAAGCAGAAATGTCAAAAGATATGCTGCACATCCAAGCTGCAGAGGCATGCACTGACATGTGCAGGTACTGGTTCAGGTAAACAAGCTGGACTCACCAATCCTTACTTATATCAACATGTCCTCAACGCAAATCATTTCTACACATAAATGTGTTTTTTTGGGTGCTTTGAGCACCACAAGCAAAGTGCCAAATACTTCCATTGCATTCCAGAGAAAGCATACATCTGTATGCTCGATATCTCAAACACTAAGCAACTCACAACTTAATATACAGCCTGCAGGTAAATGGAAAAAGAAAAAGTTTTACTTTGGGGATGAACTGGCCCCTTTCAACATGTGTTACATATGGTGAAAAAGTCCTAGTTTTGGTTTAGGCAGCAAAATTACCTGGTTAGTTTGAGAAAAGCCTTTGATTTGGTTAAAAATACCTACATTTGTTATGTAACTTCATTTCTGCACATAAGTACAAGACGTAATTTCACATACACCATCAAAGTTACATTGATAACATTGTTAATGTGGGTTAAGAAAAGAAAACAGGCTTTGACAGCCTCTATACAACAACATTACATCACCTGCTCTGCCTTGCTCTCAACAAGAGCCTCCTATCATAATTACAACAGCAAGTCAAGGCTGCTACCGAACAATAAACCTAAGTATTAGGGGTCATTTTACAGACAAGGCCAGTTTTGTATAAGTTTTCTTCGTACCATAAAAAAAAAACATCATGCACTTCTTTCAGAGACAACACAACATCTAAGAGCATTCGGACATGGTGTTTTATCAGCATTAGCAGTAACACCTACTATGGTTGTGGCAGCAACGCAAAGTAAAAGGATGATTGAATAATCTGACCTTGCTACTTCTCTCCAACCTTTGTGTTCCACTATACCGAGTAGCAGTCATTGTCGTTGTTCTGTACGTTTTTATGATTTAGAAACTAATTGTGTTGTGATCATAACTTGAAATGTTGCCAAGAAACAAATACTTATAGACAAAATTCCAACTAATTTGCGAGCGCAATATATCATTAAGCAATGACCCCAAAACAAGAAAATTATAGCCATTTCTTTCAACCTACAGTAAGTCACTATGGAAGTGTAGCAAAGCACAAGCATTCATCCACAGTTCAACTAGATGCATTTCAATTTACTCCACATAAAAGGTTTTGTAAATACTATTGCAGGTGAATTTCCATGACCAAAGGCTTGAGTGGCTTTTTAGCACAATGCAATTTCCCTCAAACTGTCAGTGTCATTCATTTAAATTTCAGAAAGCATGTGCACTTTTCAGCACCAAGAAAGAAATGTATATGGAAGTAGAGGGTTATTATAGCTTGTGGTGAGTGGGAGAATTGTGTTATAAATAAAAAGCATAAAGCTTCGATACTACAACAGATAAAATTAGGCCTTTTAACTGGAAGACGTTTATTCTTTTTATAATGAGCACATCTGTCAGTGGACATTTAGAGAAAAAGTGTTAAACATTTGCAATCTGAAGAGGGAGAAAGTGACTGAAAAGTTAAAAACAGAAATCTGAAGACATGGGGTGCCATTATTTACTATTGACATTTATTTTAAATAACTTCAAAGTGTTAAAACGCCTGGAAAAAAAAAAGTTTTAATAGTACAATATGTTATAGTACAACATCGGGTTGGCGGCAACCAAACATTAGACTGTCACTTTCTTTAAGAAAAATAATCTCTGACAATAACAACCAAGAAGACAAAGCTCCTCCCATCATTAAAGCAATCGATTCATGACAGCTGCTGTGCAGCTTCAAATGAAAATTGCCTCAGCAATTGATCCATCAACCTGCATTTTGCTGCAAACTGAGCATCAGTACAATCAAGTTCAGCTGAGAGATGTTTAAGAATGTGTCTTTCTCCCAGAGCACCTGCCGTGTCATTACTGCCACTGAGTGTTTGTGTGTCAACAAGCATTTAGTTAGTTCTGGTGTGAAAAGAGTTTTTCTGGGTGGCATCACCTTAAACAGCAAAATGTTTATTATTTATGGATTACAGCCATGTGTTTTTATCTTGCCAGAAACAATGTGCATACGGACACATTTTGAATGAAAAATGCAGTATCTATAATAATAATTACACTTTAAAAGGCTTCTAACTGATTGTTAATGTATACAACTGGAACTGAAATGATAAGCTGTTTGGTCAATGGACAGTAGAGAAATATCATAATTGATTTATTGTTCATGTAAAAGCTGCCAGTTCCTGCTTCTCATCTGTGAGTAATTCTTTTTGCCATACAATTGAATTTTGGATGGATGGTCCGACAAAACAAGAAACATATTTTTAAAAGACAAAAGATCAATTCATAAACTATGATTATAGACTATACATCCTATATAATCTATAATATTATAGAATTATATACATGTTATATATTACAAAGATAAGAAGCAGGACGTTCATCAATAATACAGGAACTGTTTGCTTCGGCCTTACAAGAAACATACTTTAACAAAAAACTAAACAAATGATAACCACTTTTGAAGATGTCCAGGCCTCGATAATAGTATCATGTCAGTTACATCAGCAGATCTGTTAGACAATGCAGAGTACCAGCAACCACATGCACACACACTTAAGTCATATAATTTGATATGCACACACCAAATGACCATGTCGAAGGAGGTGTAAGATGGGAATATTGCACCGAAATAGCTCTCATAGGCAGCAGTCTTCATTTGAAAAAATAAACAAGTCCCCTGAGGGCGTACCACTGCCAGCCTGTTCGGAGTGTTTCTGTGCACGAGACAGCCAGGCGCACGATGATGTGTTTGTGCAGGAGTTGTCAGTAGTTTTCCGAGTGCGCTACTTGTCAATTTGTGTTTGCATGGTATGGGTTATCAAAGTTATGAGAAAAAGAGAAACCGAGAGAGAAAGAGATTAGGGCAGCAAGTAGGGGTCCTGGGGAGAGAGCGTGATTAGTGTATTAAGCATGCATCAGAGCCCCTCGGAGCTGTCTCCGCAGAGGCAGGGCATCTAGATGAATAGCTTTAATATCCCTGTATTGCGATAACGCAGCAACAGTTGTTTCCCATTGATGGCTTAGGGGTCTGACAGACGTAGACAGCGACCTTTGGAAAGCAGGATGACAGCCCCCTGTCCTTTCTACCCCAAAAGCCTGTGACCCGTTGAGACCCTGGGGACAATGAACCAGCAGCACCAGTGGGAAAAGTCCATGTATGCTGCAGGAACAAAGGCTGGCTAATGCACTGTTTTCTCTTTTCATATCCTGGTGGGGGTAATCTGACCTTCTGCCTCTTGTTTCAACATGGTGAAAGCAGCAGCAGCGGTAAGACGTTGACCTCTGGAAGCTTGTCCTCAACGCCACCCCACCCCCCCACGGGACACGCTCTGACTTTTTACTCCTCAAAATATAAATAAAGACTCAGATGATTATATTCAAATATAGTGAGAAACAAAGACACCTTAAACATAAGTATGATGAATGTTTGACTGCCCTCCCATTTTTTAAATGCAAAGCATGCAATCCTTTCTCTTTTACTTCCGTTTGTTGTCAACATACCTAATTCAGCTGAGGAAATGCTGACGCTGTGTTATCAGTTTGCCAATATGCTTTATGAAAACAGACCATTACTCTTCAAAGCACTGTGATGAGGCCCATCAAGATGTTTCCTTTGAGCACAAAGAGTCCAACATGTGTAAAGGAAATGGAATGCATTGATTCCACACGCCGCCGCTTGTTCTTTAATACTCTTCGTCAAGCCTTTGTATGTAGACATAATCAACCTGAATAAGAAATGCGAGTGCTCTGATTTTAAAAATAGACCTTCTCTTTGAAGCCCAATTTACATCGCTTCTGGTAACTGCCATGTTGCTCACACAATCAAATGATCAACGGACAAACTAGCAGAGAAAGACCCAATCAATTAAAAATAGACACATTTGAAGTCAGCAAAAAATAACATTTAACACAATGTCGCAGGCAGTTTTCTTCTTATCCTCAAAATAGGTTAAACCTTGAAACTACACGCAAAGGTGTGCTCTCAGTCATTTTAAATGCAATTTCTTTCCAATGTCATCTATAGACATGTATTGTCCAGTGATAATAGAGAAATCTGTTGGAGTCCAATCTTCACTTTTCCAACTTCTCTCCAGATATTGACACTGGAAAAAAAGACCACAAAGTAATCTCAGTCATCTTCCACTTTCTATATACCCTCTATCTTGTTCCCTTTTTCCTTCACAAAAGACGGATTTGAGTTGTTCAAGTGATAGCTTGAGTGATGGCCATCTTGGGAAATGAAATATTTGCTGAAACTCTGTGCCCTTGAAAGTTAATTCACAAGAACACAGGAGGTATGGAGGAAACCGTGAAGGAGAACAGTAATGGGTTTTCTATCTTACTCTGTCAACTTTCCTCTTGTTTCTTTCTCTTTGCAGTAGCATTCATTTGCTGCTCAGAATGCATACTCTCTTTTTTACAAACAGTGATATAAATAAATAAGTATGTTCATAGCACATAGAAGGTTTGCCAAATTCATACATCAGCACCACCATGAAGTAACTGAAGATTCTGCACACTGGAAACTGAAGCTCAGACTTTACTCAGTTTAGAACAAAAAAAGACAAGATAGTCACTTTCCACTGGTATGTTGTCAAAACACAACATGCATTTGGCTTTAGAGGCGAAAGGATTAACTGATTTACAGAAAATAATCAGTTTTGCTGATGGTTTCGTTGTTCCCGTCATGTTTCAAAGCGAAATACCAAACTGTCCTTAGTTTCTGCTTCTCAGTTATGAAGACTTACTGTTTTTATTGTGTTTTGTCAAAATTGGACAGAATGTGTCTGGAGTTTGAAGTGTTTGCTTGACAAAAAAAGCACTTTGATGGCATCCACTTCAGCTTCAGGAAATTGCACTGGGCTTTCTTTCTCTCTTTTTTTTTTTT
>CAFUXE010003082.1:124643-141132 GCA_903364295.1 Serranus cabrilla
AAAAAAAAAAAAAAAAACTGGAACGCTGTGAGAAATGTAATAAAGACAGAATGCAGTGACTTTAAAATTATTTGTACTGTACTCAATTGAATGAAGGTTGAGACAAGATATCTAATGCTCAAACTATTGTAGGCCTGTCAAGATAACCATTTTTGTTAGACAATAAAAATATAAAGATAAACTGTATTATTGTAATTTTAAGACCAAATTATACCACAGAGTGGATCAATCAAACTTTTAATTCTCAAGAATATTCACACATGAATATAGAAAACATTAATGTATGTTCAATAAATAAAACAACAAACCAGAAATTACAGTATGTTTCCGTATTTTATATTTATGTTCATCTGAACCCACGTCTTATTATAGTCTGTAAAACCTGCAGTTTGTGTGGCATCATGTTGGTTAAGTAAACAAACCTGCTTGTGAACACAACAGGCGATAGCGAGGTCAGCCAAGATGATCGTGTTCACGTCCATATATAATGTGAAAAGTTGATATGGTAATCATCGATCATGCATTGTGCACAATGAACAGTAGCATGAGAATCAGGCATGATCAGACTGGACAGTTATATTTTATATTAAAGATGAACAAGATTGGCTCATAAATGGGCCACATGCTCAGGCTGGTTGTCGGGTGCTCGATGTCGTCACATCTGTGCTGTGTGAACGGCTTTACCAAGCAACGCTCACATGATCCTTTTTAAAAGCCCACTAAGCATTCATGGATATGTCGGCTTTTTGATCTTTGATACAATCCCCTCAAGCAGGAAAAAGAGACTGTATTTTCCATGGTAGACATCTTTTGACACAGAAGTGTCACAATGAGCTGAGTGGGGTTTTATTTGGAGGAGCCCCTGACTGCTTTTGAAGGGAAGGAAAAGAGCTGATTTGACTAGTCGTCAGTGGCACCACACCACACTGATTCACCTTAATAACGAGCAAATTGTGTGCAGGAGCATCAACAAGCAGATATTCAGCATCATAGGAGAGGGAAAGTAGCATGCTGAAGACTCACAGGCTTGATGACAGCTGCCACAAATATAACAGCCATCAGCGAGTCCATTCTATCGCTAACTGTAACTGACCGTTTTGCAACATGAGAGTGCCGGGCTGCGGTGCATCATCCAATCAGCTGAGAAAATCACTGTATGTAGCTTGCACTTCTTCCAGGCCAGAGTGACACCAGGATCAAGGAGTGCACTTTAACACCCATTTCTTCTCTGACCCCTCTCATACAAGCTGGCACATTTTCAGAGCAGTTGGAATATGCTATAGAACTGCCAACAGCAGCACTACCAAGAACAAGTGCTGCTTTGAGAAACATCTCCCCAATGAACAAAGATCTAGACCCCCGTGACTCACCACAACTGACTGATGCCAGATTTAACTAGCTACGTTTGTACGCTGATGTTAACCTTAACATCTGTCTCTACAATATGTGCAGAGAAGTGCATGAACTGCATACTGTACATTTTTATCTCTGCAAGCTTGTATTCATCATATTTTGGTGCACTGTATATAGAGAAATTGTACAGTGTAGACAGGGTTAGGGTTATGCATTCATCCATATAACTGGTCTTGAATTGGCTACCACAACCACCCATTATGAATTATCGTAGGTGCATGCACTTGGCAATAAATGCATCTGATTTAGATTGGAAGGAAAATGGAGTGGTTTAAGGTTTACAGCAAGGATAACAGATTCAATGTTGAAATCTGGCAATTACTTAATAAAAACATTGCAAAACATGCTTTTGTTTGCTAAGTGTAGTACTGTTCGAGCTTCTGCTTGATTTTTGATGAACAGAAATACAATATGTACAAACTTGGCAAAAGAAAAGCATTGTTCCCGGTGCGCCAACGCTGTTTTTTGAACAGACTTTGTTGGCACTGTTAACCAGCTCATGTAAGACCTGACAAGACGTTGCGAGGCGATCTACATTTGTCAGAGTACAGAGAGTGCCGCTTCAAAAAAATGGTACAAATGCTTGTTTTTAGTGTTTTATTATACTCCACAGATGGATATATCAACCATTTATCGACTAAAAATAATTACGGAGCTTTATACTTCAAAGTCTGGACAAATCTTTGTTTGCACTGAAGGTATGAAAGGAAAAAATAACAAAATTAGATTTACTGTAGTTGGACCTCAATGATGTTTCACTTCAGACCCATTTTCCCCCTTCCAGACAGCCAATTGCAGACCACAGACATGAGTAATTGGCCAAAAGTGTCAGTGGTACATCTCAACCACCTCTTTGTTTACACTTCTCTCCTGTCTTTACGGCTCCTGCGGATGCAACAGCAGTGTGGTGTGGTTCTCGGCAGTAATTGCAAGTAGTGAGAGGGCCAAGGCTCTCTGTGAGACACCTAGGTGGCTCAGAGGTGACTGCAGTCCCTGCAGCTTGAAGTGCTGTCTGCTTGAAAGGGAAGTTGACCTTGACAAGACAGGAGCCTCTCTTTGCCTTGTGGGAAGCAACAGGGAGGGCAAAGGGCGCCTCTGTCTGCCCACATCGCATTACTTAGACCTAGTGGCAAATTGTCACTATGGAACACACCTCAGCCACAAAGAGATGTTTCAGGGACAGAGGCAAAAGCGACCTCTCCAAGGTTGGACAGTCATTGCCAAAGGGGAGTTTTGAGTTGATTCCAATGGTACCATAGTTTATGGTCTCCAGGCAAAACAATCTCGGCTGATTTCTTTTTTTTCCCTCAGTAAATAAAAGGTGTGAAGAAAATGCCTAAAGTGGTGTTCTGGCTCTGTCTGTGTCGTCTGTATACTGCTTTAGGTGATGTCAGTATATAGTATCGCCAAAACAGCTTGTCTGAGATATAAACATGTTATTATAATAAAGAAGTGAGCATAATTACAACATAAACCTAATTTTATATGTCACTAACAATATATTTTGTCAGATTTCTGTCACCCTTATCATGTTCAGGTCTATTTATTTTAGGTTTGAGGGTTTTTTTCAAACAGTCATACTTTCCTGACATGTTACCAGGTTATACAATATATGACAATATTATATTTCTGTTTGTGTGTGAGCTAGGGCCCGACAGGTTTATCAGTTGATAGATATCTATCTGCGGTATCTGTGTATATACTGTCCGATATATGTTGTTATGAAAACTTTTTTAATCAATATATAATAAATGTTGCTTGGCATGATTTTGAAAATGTGTCAGCTTATTTTTATTTATTTTTTTATAGTCAGCAATTGACAACATCGGAAAAATACTGACTTATTTCACTCCGTTTATAACCTCCACACTGCTGTCCAGCACTCTGGAAACAGTCACATCCTTTGTCTGAAGATCAGTAGAGGTATAATTGTTGCCACATACCTGCAGCACACTAGTCAAGGCCAAATATTTTAATAAGAGACTTTCTCATGTTGTAGGAGTAACTGCAGATAACTTATCTGTTGATGACCTCAGTGACATATAAACTGGGCGTATCCTGTATCATGATCACATACTGCTGCATTTCTCTGTTCTGGGAGCTCCTCTCCCACAAACTCTTTGGGTTGTGTGAGATTTTGTGCACTGTTTGAATAAAGACACTTAAAACACTTTTTGACTTGAAGATCCTCGTCTTTGGGAGTGATTTTTCACCCACAGTTCCTGATTCATTTTTCCCCTCTAAAAAAAGACGTCAGTCTCCAGTGTACCACCCAAAATCGATTGATTTTTAAATGCCTTAGTATCCTGTATTATGATGATATCACCTGAGCCTAATTATTAGATTTTCAGCTTGGAACAAAATTACATTGCAGCTGAACTTCTAAACAGGTGAGGAAGCAGGATTTTAAGCCAATTTGACATGGGGGCCAAACTGTGGATTTATAATCGTCACGTGATGCTATGGGGCCCAAAAGGCATTTTCCCATAGACTCACACTGGAAAAAAGGGGTGTCAGAATTTGATCGATGTGGTCAAATAACATTTGGAAAGTAGAAGAGCAGCATGATTAAATCATTTAATTCTAACTGAAGTTGGTGGAGCGCTACATTAGTGGGTTTGGCCTCTAGTGTGCTCACTCTGTGGACCCATAGATGCAGCAGAGCCATAGAAGATCTGGGTACTTTTATGCATAGAAGTCAAACATTTCTGGCTTCACGCACCACTGAGCAGCTTTCAGAGGAATGAAGAGGCCCCTCCTCCAACACTGTCCAGTTCTCTTAATATATCCGTGTACTAACGTTCAAAACCCAGGCTGAAACCCGTTCTTTTTAGCTGTGCATACCACAACTGAATGTATTTTATCTGTAGTCTTTACTTTAAATTTCATTATTCAATGATTAATAATGATTATTTTTCTGTTCTTATGTAGTGATCTAACCTGCCTTTTTGTAATTTTTCTGTCACTGTAAAGCACTTTGAATTACCTTGTGTATGAATTGTGCTCTATAAATAAACTTGCCTTGCCTTACTGTACCCACATGTAGCCATGTTAAAATGTTCCTTTTTGCAACTGATCTAATATTTCATATCATGCAGGAGTCTTTTACTATCTTCGTTTTAGCACTGTTTCTAATATTGCATTTAAAGCTGGTTGTTAGTTTCTGCCATCACTCAGCATACGAGTAATAAAATGTATTCATTGTCATACTGCCAGTGTTTTCAGCTTTTGCTTCTCATAAACGCGACTGTTAATTTGTGTTTCTGACGACAAAGGTTAGATTAGATCTGAGATGTGAAGTTTGAGCTGGAAAATATATTTCAAAACATAGTCTCAACTTATTTTAAGGACAATTTCAAAGTGAGAATTACAGCACAATTGTTATATTGTTATGTGTCAAGTGTTTTGCAGTTTCGTGTTTTTGTGGTATACAGTATTTTTGCAGGCGTATGACACAATTAGAGGAATATGCAGATCTGAGACCTCCTGGGGCTCTCCTGATGACTCTGAGCCAAATTTCTCATCTCTCTCCACTGTACAGTTTGCTAAAACAGATTAAGTTCTTAGGGAGGGTAATTTGCACTCCCTCTCTATAATAAAAAGATGGTGTAAGCATATTCTCAATATCTCTGAATCCCAATTTTACTGCAGTGTAATTCTCACTACAGTGGCAGGACCTCCCAAGTCATTTCCTTTGGACCAGATGAGCTGTGCTTTAAATGCATAGCAACACTCCGCTACAAAGTCATTCCTGCACTGCTGTTTATTTCGAATATAATTATACTAAATAAATGTACGTAAATACCGGAAGTGAAGTAATTACGAAGCTGACGTGAACCACAGAAGTTACGTAGAAATGTATGTGACGTAAAAAGTCATTTACTTTTGATTGATGAACCCCGTTCTCCTGGGTTAAAGTCTGCCATTTGTTCGACCCATCCACCTCCATCCCCTCCCACCTCAAGTGTGACATCCGCCATTTAAACTCACCGCCATCAATCACTACTACTACGTCAGCAAGGTGGCTGCGGAGGAAAGTCTAAAACATAATATGAGTCGTATTGTCCAGGTCCTGCTTTTAACGAATAACCACTGTGGCAAAATACTTAGTAATCATAAAACAGGTCAGATTAATTTGCTACCTTTACCCCTCCCGTTTAGCGCCACCAATCAGCCTTTTGCCCTGAAGATATTTTGAAACTTGACTACAGACAGTCAGTGAAGCTGTCAAACTTTTTCTTAACAAGCCGCCGCCGCCTCGTCATCTTTTGCTACTTTTCTCGTTTGTCTCGAACACGCTGCAACTGACACGACTCAGCTGTCACTCACAGAATCACTGAGTCACACTACGTCACTTATATACATAAAACACAATATGTACACAACAGATAACAGCTGTAGACTCGGTTCTGGACTCTGCTTCCATTAAAGTAAACTCCTTCATCAACTTAGCAAAGTGTGAGAGAACTGGAGGAGAAGCATGGAAACCTCCAATAGGTTTAGTCCAACAAGAAAACGACAAGGAAGTTAAATTAGGGATTGAAATAAAAGGACAATTCATGTTTATATCCATAATGGCATAAACTTTTGAGAGTGCAGTGAGGCAAACTTTCATCAAGAGGGAGAATAAGATGTGTGATTTCAGCAGAGCTCTAGACACACTTGTCAGGATTGGATAATTAAACTTGGCAAACTGAACAAACTCAAGGAGGAGAATGGCTGCAGGTGCTCTACAGATGTATTATGAGATGTCCTTAAATAACTCACTCAATTTCTTTAAATTAGAAGAGTTATCACTTTCATTTCATTTGTCCTTGCCCCCTCAGCGCTCTCTTTCTCACCCAATTTTTTGTTTTCAGCACTCTTGGTCCCTCTTCCTGAGCAGAGTACGACCAATGTATCAAACTGCTTATGTAAGCCTCTCAAACATCGACTGCAGTATGATCCACTTCTCCTCTCCGTGGCACATCAGCACCACCCCCTCCACCGCTCAGGTCAACGAGCAGTCTTGAGTTTGGAGTTTGGCCCTAAATACACAAAAAGCCTCTAATCTAACCTACAAGGTTACAAACAGGCCCATTAATAAATGAGACACCATGAGCCTCAGGAACACGTTCTGTAGTTTTAAATACACCTTGCAGATCCAATTCAACATTCACTACACCGACGTTTATTAGTAAATTATAGATCAGTTAACTCACCTCAAGCAAAAATGCTAAATATTTGCTGACAAAAATGTGAGGATTTGCTGCATTTCTTTGTCTGCGTGATGGTAAACTGGATATCTTCTTAAACTATTTCATGGTATTTCCTTTGGCTTTAGAAAACCGAGAAAAGCCTTTTTCAACATTTCCTGATTTTACAGATCAAACAGTTCATTTTTAACTAATAAAAATAATCAGATGATTAATTAGGAACAGTTATTCTGCAGTGTATAAAAAGACTTAGGGCTGCACAATTATAAAAAAAAAAATACTTTAATTAGTTAATTAACAATAATGAAACATGTGCCCCTGAAAATTGGATATTGCACTTGTCCATACTGCAATTTAACAAAATTTAAATTAATTGAGCAGCCCTGATTAGAAATAGATTAAAGTAAACAGAAATGATGGTTTATGTCACAGATAGTATGAGTTACAACAAATAGTTGACAAATACAATTAAATAATTGCAAAGTAATTTACAAACAAAAAGAAGCAAAAAAGTGCTGTGTTCAGTCTCTAAAATATAAAAATTTGCCGTTTTTCCTCTGATATGATGTTTTCATGATTAATATGATATTTAACTGAATAACTTTGGAGTTTGGACTAACAACAACAAGACGTGATGATTTGATGGACAATTTTTCCCTATTTTCAGACATTTTATGGACCATAAAACTGAGGAAAAAATTGGCAGACCGGGCCTGGCTGCTGGAGTATGAATTTCGCAAACAGTATCTTTGCACTCCACATTTACTGCACACTTACAATAACAAAATGCAATATTTTTACCTTTGGGGTAAAGTTTTACTGTGGTTTGTAACATAGTTCAACTGTATCCAACAAACATCAACGTCCAAGTACAGACACACTATGACATCATCATAGTGAAGTCTCACCACTTTTAGGCTTAATGTATAAAATAGAATACAAAGGAGCATGCACAGCTAACTTGTGTTAAGTTGCATAATTAGGTCTGATATGATAGCCCGTCTGAATGACTGCTGCGGCCCACCACCACCTCAGCACCCAGCCTCCACTCATAGCAACAAAAGGTAACAGCATGTCAAAGAGCAATACCACCAACCACTGAGCACAACAACAGCCTGATGTGACAGAGTTAACTGCAGCTTATAAAAACAATGTCATATGGAGACGAATCCATAGCAGAACTGATATTCATTAAGCATCACAAGCAGCCCAACGGAGCCAAACAGAAAGCAGCCACGATAAACATCCAGCTCTAAACACTGCAAACAAACAGCTAACCACAAAGCTGTATCACCATCACACTGCACAGGGTAAATGCAAAGAGGTCCTACCTTTAGAAGAGTTTCATCCTTGACTTTGTGAGTGCAAACTGATCCATCCAGTCCTCAAAGTCCATCGATCACACCAGTGTGGACTCCATAGCCAGCAATGACAGCACAGAGTCAGCCAGTTCTGGGCCAATGACAGCTCCAGTCAATGCCAAACCTCCTGATGGCGATTAAATGAACTATTCTCTTGGTACAGTTTGTCTGGAAGGAAGGAAGCAACAGGTCACTGTATGAGGGGAAATGTTTCATGTGAAGGTCAGGGACTCACAGAAGCAGATTCAGCCCTTACCTGCAGCTGCAGGAGTTTAAATTAGCAGCTCTTCTTCAGTGCATAAATACTGTGATGCTTTTGTTGAATTCCTGGCTGGAGCAGATGAGTTGTCCATCACTGTTTTTAATGGAGCTGCTGCTGGCTATATCCTTCATCAGGCTGGTCCTGGCTGCAGACAGGCCTCTCACCTTTGCTTTATCTGCCCCACAAGAGCTGTCAGTTCACAATCCCTGCCAAGCAAACAGTACTCCGGCTGCTGATGACAGGCCTGATGCTGGCTGTGGGACTAATGTGTCTGCTCCAACATTACCACTATCTTTGCTGCCGATGCCTGATTGCGGCTACTCCTCGTAGCAGCGGGGCTCACTGATGACAGCACCTGTTGCTCATGATCAGACAGAGGCTGCGGTGTTTACACTCACACGTAAGGGAACTTCAGGAACAATTACGTGCGAGCGAAGCGGTCATTTAATGCTAGCAAAATTGCTAATAGGACGCACGGATGTGAACCTACTGCAGGACAGGCGAACGGCTTGTCACTAACAAAGCGCAGGTGATTTCCATTAACGTCATTACGGTTGCGTGTCAGCGCTGCGCTCAGGTGTGACTGCCCCTAGTGGCCGGAAGCAATACTGCAGCAACCAAAAGCTGCATGTTGTAAAGGCCATTCAACAGCGGTAGAAAAAGTATTCAGAGCCCATAATTAAATACAAGTATTAATAACACGCTGCAAAATTACTCCACTACAAGTAAAAGTCCTGCATTCAATTACCTAAAGTATCAAAAGTAAAAGTAGTCGTTATGCCAAATGGACCCAGTGAGATTGTTTTATATATTCCAAATATATTATTATTTGTATTGATGCATTTATGAAATCAGCGTTTTTTTGTTTGTTGTTCAAAGATACGGCTCATTTGAACTACTTAATATACTATTATGAGGTTTAATTAAGAAAGAAAATGAAAAAGTCCAATCACTTTAAATTGATCGTTTCTTTATGTTAAAGCTTGACCTGAAAAGTAACTAAAGCTGGCAGCTACATGGAGTATAGTGGAGAACAAAGTATTTTTTAAATAGTACTTGAGTAAATGTACGTAGATAGATTATTATATTACTACACTACTGTAACTACAACCTAACTTAATTCCAAAGCACATTAAGGAAGTTAAACTTCTTATTGGCATCATAAAATCAGACTTAATGGTAGAGCAGTTATATTGCATATCTTTATTTATTTCCCATATAAATACACAGGATATTAATGTATATAAATGGCTATTCACCACTGTATTGGAGAGTAGAATTAAAGCACCTCATCAGTTTAATAAAGATTATATAAAACAGATTATACAAGCATTTTGTTCAGCAATCACTTCTCACAGCCGTCAAACGGCTCCAGCAGCGCCCCGCTGGATCAGACCCATGGGACGTGTTTACACTTGACTCAAGCTTTACAGTTGGTTTACACAAGCTTTACAATCTGATTTATATTTGGCTGAAATTACTTGTGTTGCCTGGGTTCTGTTTATGGTTATTACTCTCAATTCCTTAGGTCCTTACAAACCTGGAGCCAGGTGTAATTACCCATAGTTGTACTGCAGTAATGATGCATCATGGAGACCAGAAGTTTTCATTCAGCAAAATATAACTGTTGCTCAGTTTTGGTTAGCCCACATCAGTTTCGAATGAGAAATCCTGATTGAATTTGTGAATTGCTTTAATACATATACATTTCTCACTTTCCGTGCTTATGTCTTTTCGGTGTGCCCATAAAACCCCCAAACTATAAAATACTTGAGAGGGCTGAGCTGGATAGATCTCCTTTGAAAATACGACTCTGATGCTTCTTACCTTAAAAAAAGAGGTTTGCCTCGTGGGAAAAGCTTTTTCCGAGTTTTCAAAGAGATACAAGATAAAGCTATCATTAGCATCTCCTTGGTATGAGTGTGACCAAGGATACTGTGCCTCTGAAAACAACACTTCCTGAGACATTCCACTGTTTGATTCTCTGCAGTAACCTTGGCAATTGCCTCAATCACAGGGAATTAATTCCAGTCATGCCACTCCCTCCCCCTTCCCCTGAGTTGTATCGGGCCCATGCATCGTACTACTGGCCCTGATTCACCCTGAATACCAGCCAAGCCCAACGATTTTCAGGTCCCCAGGCCCCTATTGGTATCTGTCTGCCTCCACTCTCAAAATGGGCCAGTCTTTTGTCTGCACACACGTTTTAGCTGCCAGATTGTGGCAGATTCAGTGCTTTTTTATTTCCATACTCACAGATGTCAAAATGCAAAGCTTCCCTTTGCTTAACAACATGTGTTGCAGCTTTTGTGGCGTGCAAGACATTGATTTCAAGCTTAAACTCTACCAGGTAATCCATATGACCAAAACATGTAGAAATGCTAGACAATACAGAGCAAATATCACAATCTTTGTTCACATAGTCGTCATAGATTTCTATTGTATGCAGCATGTAGCAGAGATGTCTTGCTGCACAACAATTGGCATGCAATTTGATTTCCAATCTCAAACCCTGGAACATTTGAAGCTGCCATCATAGCAACATAATGATATGATTTCCGTCCGATACATTATATTTGTTCTGCATGACATTTAGGTCACGATTTCAAGAAACTTCTTCTAATGAGGTCACATGGGAATATGTCCTGTTAGGCCGGTGGTCGTTTTACAGCAGCTGTGCATCAGGAATGTAAATGTGCATTCCATCAGGCCCTTTCTAAGGAGCTTGGGCAATGAATATTGCTCTCTGTCTCAATTCAGAGTTCGTTGGGCAAACAGCAGCTGCTCACCACCATTGTGCTGAGTACAGCCATCGCACTAAGCCTGCCTATTCAAAGGGCCATGTAGTTGCGCTGTCCAATATAGGGTCTGCTGTGAAGCCAGGCAGGTAGCCTTTTTTCCACTGCCTCAGCTTTGTAATGCACAATTAATGAGCCATCTCATGCGGGTTAGACAAGGCCTTTTAAATACTGAGGTACTTTCAAGAGCACTCTTATTTGGAGTCTTTTGTTATGCTAGACTGGACGACAAGAGGTTGAAATTTTATAGGTTTTCTATTTGGGGCTGCTGTATAATGGCATCTTTATTGGTCCAAACTCTTACAGTGCTCTGTTGGGAAGGTTTTGATGAATCATATTTGACTACTGAGGGCAGTCACCTCACAGCAAGAAGGTCATGCTCTTCAAAGCCAACCCGACCAGCGAGAGCGCTTTTGTTTTTTAGGTTTGCATGCTCTCTCTCTCCTGCTCCCCTGCTCTTGCTGTCTGTGTGGATTTCCAACAGGCCAAAGACTGCAGAATGTAGGTTAGATAAATTAGAGACTGGGACAATGTTTATGGATGTGAATGTGGATGTCTGTATGTATATGTTAGCCCTGTGATATATGGGTGACCTCCTACACGCCCTCTCCACAGTGTGTTCTAGAGTAAGCTCCACCACCCCACCCCAACCCTGAACAGGAGCAATTCAGAGAATGGATGGCTCGACAATTGACATGTGCATTAAACAACTCAAGAACTTATAAGATCTAAATATGGGTTAAAAGGACGTTTTCTTTTTAGTTTTTAGCAGTTGCGTTTTCCCTCTAATCGTCCATTAATGGTGGCTAATTTAGCTGCAAAAACATGCATAATGTATATCCTGTATGGATTTTTGTCAGCGGGAAATGATGTATGTATGCTCATGTAAAGGAATGGTGGCTGAGGGGGTGGGGGTTGAGTCTACAGTGGGAGGTTGTCTTGGACCAAAGGCATCTGTCTGGGAGTGGCTGTAATTGGCTGCAGTGTGGCGTTATCTCATTAATATGGAGCCCAGGGGAAGGAGACAGCCAACTTCCTGCCTCTGTGTTTGGTTGTTTGACTGTATCTCCATTGATGCTAAACGCAGTGCTCCCGGGGCACCCCATGCCTGTTGCCTGCTTCGTTAAAACCAAGAAAATGAATATTAATGTCATACAGACTGGAAGCTGCAGTAGCAGAAGGGGGTCGTCAGTCTAAAGGCTGTTACAGACGATTTCTGGGTGTACTTAATAGGGTCTATTCGGGAGGGTCCAATCCTGCAGGAAGGCATGCTCTATCAATATGCAAAGTGCTGTTGACACCTTATTTCCCAGTCTATGGGGGATTATGGCACATGGTGCCCCTAATCAAATCACAGGACACATATGGAAGCAATTGCCAACTCTTAATCACTTGGAGACACTTAAATATGCAAGGTATACTTCCACGTTCAATTCCCAGAGGCTCCATACTAGAAGTTTGGAGAGTGTAAATATATATTTATGGAGCCCACTGATGCACAGTGAAGTAAATAGACAAAAGTGTGTGTGTGTGTGTGTGTGTGTGTGCAACCTTGATCTTGGAAAGGCAGTAAATAGTATCAGTAACCACCACAGTAACATTTATGACAGCAACCGCTGCCTGTTTTCAATTTACTTGACACCAGTAACACCAGCAAGCGGACGTGTCAATTCATCCATGGATGTTAGCAAACAGCACAGACAGCAGCATCATACAGTCTTTCAGCTGGTGAACTTGCCAGAAGGACACAGATTAGAAGAGAAATCTAAGAAGCTCTCCAAAACCAACAAACAAATATTTATTAGCAGTTATTTGGAGATGAGGCACAGATCCTAGAATAAATGCTCAAAAAACACAATTTTAAAAAACAAAAAACTTTTATTGGGTTTTGAAGGATTATAAAACATTTGTATCAAGTACAAATACAATTTCATTTTCTAATGAACATCAAGGAACAAAGACATGTTTAATAAAGAAGTGGACACGGATCCCTCTCGACCAAGAACAAAAACACACGAGTAAAGTGGAGAGCAGCAAGAACAAATAATAATGAAGATGTTCAACAACATATTATTGTTATCTTTGGACAACAAACTGAAATAAATAAATAAAAACTCATATTGCTACATCTTTTATCTTACAATTAACTCAGACTTTAACACATGCATTAGAGTCCCTTTGAGAGTCTATTTCTCTAAGCTAATAAATCATAGAAATTATATTATGTTCCAAATCCAATGCATATGACAAAAGGAGAAATGTTCTCTAGGAAGCCGAAAAATAGACCAAAAGCTGCAGAAAGAATGCTGACTAATATAATGTATACATCTTTGCATTGTAAAAACATGACCCCTGACAGAGTTTTGGAAAAAAAATACATATTGGCTTTTTTTGGGTTCTACATAAAACAGTGAACACAGCACTCTTATCTGTCCATGAAGCCACAGCCAGAGGACTGTTAACATAGCTTAGCACAGCCTTATATGATCTCCATTGGTCTTCTCATCTAAAAAGAACATGAATAAGTGTATTTCCCAAAATGTCTAATTATTCCTTAAACATGTATTCATCCAGCGTGAGTCTGCTTCACGCTGTGCAGATCCACTTCTTCTGCGCTCCCATTCTAAACTACAGTCAGCGCCTGAATTTTTCAAGGAGCAAATGTGAAATGCAGCGGTTAGGGGTTTTCAGAAGCAGAGACATGTGAACTTCAGAAGGTAAATTACTTGAGCGAGGAGTGAACATCTCCTCTAACTAATAGTTTAAGGAAGTTTAAAAGATACTTTGTAATGTAGTCTTTTTGTTCAAAGCTCAGGATAAAGTAAAACACTGTATATGAACGGTATGTGAACATGTTAAGGAAACTAAAGTGAATCACTCTGACAGTGCTAGCTGTAGAAAATCCCTGTTAAATACAGTATTGTTACATTATCAACTCTAAACACCTTATTAAGGTTGAGTGAAGAGACTGCCCCAAACTGCTAATGTGTCAGTCGCTCCACCAGCCTGCTTTCTGTTAGCGGTGAGCCGCTGAATTATTAATTATATAATACATAGAATTCTCACTAGGGAGCTACCCTGTATCCTCAGAGCAGACAGCCGTAAAGGGACGTCCAAGGTCAAAGAAAATAGGTTTCTTTGCCAACTATGTAAGGATAAAGACACTGGAAAATACCTATAATTGGTTTAAAACACAGCAATGTAGAAGGCGCCCCACTAGCCCTGCGGTCATATTGGCTCTTTTTCCAGTTGGATTTCAGCAGCATTAATAAAACTTCAATTAACCATCAGGGGTCCATCTTCCGGCTCACCTTCCTAATCTTGTTTGATGGAAGCAGTTAAAGAATCAGCAGAGCCAATTTAAAGCGCTCCCACCTTAGAAGTGAGTGTGAGTATCAGATACTTGTAGTTATAGCAGTGATACCCTTTCACTGTCAGACAAAGTGTGCAAGGCTGCATCATGTTGTGTCACACTTTCTTAACCCTGTTTCTCTTTAGCTTCCCCAATAATTTGTAGCTCTATAAACACTGCCACAATGTAGACCTGATGTCACGCTGGTTAATAGGATCCGACCCCTGATGGCTGAATTATTTAGGTACTTTGAAGAGAGAAACCCAACAAGCCTCCCTAATTGATACACCCACACACACACACACACATCGCTGTGAAAGCGTGTGCAGATCCCCGCCATTGCAAAGGCCTTTTGGGCCCATTGCCATTCTTCTCTCAGCAAATTGGAGGTTTTTAATGAGCGACCACCCTGTCTCTCCAACATTGTCTGCGGCACAGCCATCCACAGCTGGACTTTAGGGTCTGAAAGACCTTCTATTATGTTTTCTCAGTAAATGAGATGAACTGCGGTAATAGATTTTCTTTCTGTACCAGATCAGTTCTCAATTATAAGTTTCCTCATAGTTCCTTAACAAATCTCTCACATCAGTAACAGCACTTTGTTAATCTACTTTAATGTTTATTTCAAGTTTTCCAAGAAATAAATGTTGACGTGCAGCCAGTATGTTATTAGTTTTTTGTATATAGCAGATTTAAATGCGTTAATCATTTTTATATAGGATTTGTGAATTCTCACACATCTCAATTGTCACAACCACTTAATTATTCTCCTGTTTGATATGATACTAATGTGAAACAACACACATAACATGCTGCTGGTTAATGCAAATGTCAGTAAAGTTTAGCATTTCTTGGTCAAATTGAATATGTTTCCTTTGAATATACATTTTTATAATCAAATGAACACAAAACATTATGTAGGTACTTACAAATGACAAGGTGTCTCATTTTCACTGCTTAACTTAGAGGAGCTGTTACGACACTCAGAACATTAATATGGTGATAAACATTCCATATGTGTTAAGCTTCTCTGTTCTGCGCTCTGCATGACTAGCATATGGTGGTTATTGGTGGAAACGCCTTCAAGAAGCATTGTGGTGAAGCATAACGGCCTCCCGTCTGTTCCCCCTCAGGTTGTTAGCTCTCCCACTCACAGCAGCATTAGCACCTTTAGCAAAGCTCTGAATTCTCTGTACAGCCACGTTTTTGAAATGGAAACGCCCACTAAACCTTAGCAAATAACAGTGTTGTAGGTTACCATAGTAAGCTGTAAACACCAGCAATAGCTGAGTTAACATTAGCTGTGCTAGCTTTGGATGTTAGTTTGGATCCAGAAGTCCCACATGAGCTGGCGGTAACGTAACACGACCAACTCTACAAGGTACAATTACTGCTTTTGTCAATGGAGTCTGGTGGCTTTGAAGAAAACATAAATAACGACTTCAGTTCCTCTTAATAAAGAGCTGTCATTTGCAAATAAGGAATGAACTGACCACCAAAAAATAATGGACCCAAGTTAAAGGATGTAGGATTCAGCAGAAGAAAACAATGTGAGGACAAAGTGATCCCCCTTAATCCTCTATTATGAACAACTAGAATTGTTTGGCGATGTTTGTATCGGCAGAGACCCTGCCCTCAGCCTTTGGGAACCAAGCTGCAGAAATAGCTAACACAAATATATCAAATGGAAATGCTAAACGGACAAAGTGGTGGGATTTTCTTTCACTTATGTTGAGCCGAGGACGAGGATTCAAGTTTGAATGTTGTGTTTACGAACAGTAAGCAACACTTCCTGCATAGTATGCCTTTAAACACCAGCGAAAAAGAAGTCCTTTTGTCCAGCTTGGCTGTCCTGTAGAAGCCTAAATGTGCCGAGCTAAATAATCATCTCATCGATAACATATCAATTTTGTTGCCTCAGACATCACGCTGCAATTCTACTCCATCTCTTTCCTCTAGGGGTATCTTCAGTGGATTTGAAGGACTAGTGACCAGAGAGCAACAATGAGCACAATGCCATTTGAGAGCTCCATGGTGCGTAGGTAATAGCATAACAGCATAATTGCTACACTTTCTTGAAAATAATCTTTAAGTCTTTAAAGAGACAA
>CAFUXE010003082.1:152070-175363 GCA_903364295.1 Serranus cabrilla
CAGTCTTTAATTTCTAGTCCCTGCTATCAGCGTTTTTATCCTCTAGAGAAGAGGAGGTCAACTGCCCCTGTTCCACAGCCCCACAGCCGCATCCTGGGCATTAAGGGCTGAGAGAGGTGGCTGAGGTCAGGCTGTGATTGCTGCTGGAGATGGCAGGCTGAAGGGTCCTGAGGCTCATCGGACCCTTCTCCGACAAAGAGGCTTTACAGAGCAGCTCCCAGGTCAGTCTTATCAGGGCATCACTAATGGTTATGATATGATCTGTCTAGCATCACTTCCAATTAAAGCTTGCTGGGGGAATGCGGCTGCTCCCCATCTCACTGAGGGCTCAGTAGTGTTCAGTGAATGTAGGCTATTGTTTGAGCGACTCATTTCAGTGGCGATCAAAGTTCCATTGTGACTACCACAAAGGGAAGTGGCCACTGGCCAGGCCCATTAGATATGTAGTTGTGGTGGGGAGATGGAGAGGGTAATCAGTCTTTTACTGATAGCAATGACCAGCCCACTTCTCACTGTGACAAAGACTAACCTCTTCAATGCAATATAAAGCTATAACAAAAGGTTATTCTTCTTGTTTGGCTAGCCTTGCCTTTAGGCCAGGAAAAAATATGTCCCTGAGAGTCTTCATAATTTCTACAAACTTTTTTCTGGCATCACACTAAAGTCTCCAAGCTAATATCTCATTCTTAGAGCCTGCCACCTTCAATTGACTGTGACTGCAGCAAAGTCTGAACTTGTCGTCCACAGTGCGGTGCAAGCCGGCGTCCACCCAGGACCTTAAATCTCCGTCCAGGCCCAGACTGAGAGCTGTGCAGATGTGGTGTGAGGACACATGCGGGGCGAGGAGAGCCCAGCTCTGGGGCCAATTTAATTTCTCTCCAGCAGTGATGATAATCGCCTTGCTTTAAGGTGCAGACCTGTGGAACAAACCATTATCTGTTTAGTAACTAATCCAGGGAGAATGAAAAAACCTCACAAAGACTTTAAAAAAAAACTATTAGTGCAAGATACTTAGTAAGTTTAAAGTTTGCAAGTTGGAGTTACAAAGAAAAGCTGTCAAAGTAAAAACTTTTATCATGTTTGACCGAGCCTCTCTACCTTGTGACTCTGAAGTCTTGACCACTTCACCTGCTCTCCAGTGGAAGAAAATTAGAGGAGAGATGTGAGCCTAAAGTGCTCAGAGTCAGTGTCTCATTTGCATGCTTGAAATAAAATGAATTTGGCAAACTGCAGTGGATCAGGGAGAGAAAATCATTATTTGTAGATGCTGTACTTGAGGGAGAAGTCATTGAAATAAACAATCTCATATGGTGCCACCGGCCTTTAAGGCCGGCAACAAAACTGAATCTGGGCAATTTTTGTAGCCACAAACTGTTATTTCATCATCCTATTTTGGCAAACTTCTAATGTTCAATAATTGCAAAGAAAGTATGACATTTACGTCACTGTATCAAACATGTTGGCTCTCATCTACTCCCATAGTGAACCTCCACCAGAGGTTAGGGAAAAGGAGTTGGTCATAATGAGGCAGGAGCAGCTGCAGGCCCTTTTGATAGAATGAGGTCACGAGAGCGACAGAGATCAGAACGCCTGATTGGGGGTTGGTAGCAGGAGGAGTGGGGGGTTCTTACTCAAAAGAACTGACGACAAACTATTTTGTATTGTAGGAATGCAAGGCTGCAGGCCCTCCTCCTGCTCTTTTCAATGTGTGTCTGTGTCAGAAATAAATCATTTTAATTGTTCTCTGATTCCCCCTCTCACCATTTTGCAAAATGATAATTGAAACATTAATAGGATGTTAATAGGATGTGTGTCCTGGTAACCTTTGATATAAATCTCGCCCGTAATGGAGAATATTCTCCATGACCACCATGAATCAGGGACAATTAAATATGCGTGGACAAGCACCATTTTGGGGATTTACAAATACGGTTCCTGCATTGCAATAAGGTTTGACCTGAGGGGGTAGACTGTTGATATGGAAGATAAAGTTTTTACGTATATTTTGAAAGAATTACGACAATATTGTGCTACTGAGTCAGTTTTCCGGGTTAATGATTATGAGTCTGGCTTATTTAAAATGCATTTTTTGCCCTTCAGTTGGAGGCATTACCTTTAGCTCAGGCGGGTTTGTTATGGAGACCCAGGGGACTAAACACGACTGAAAGGGTAACTCATACGAGTGGGGCAGAATAGTGGTATTGCCCATGAGAAGAGAACTTAGCTGGAAGAAACAAGATCCTCCTTATAGACTAATGGATGTGTTAGCAAGTGCGCTTCCAGACCAGCTTTCATGTTGGCTCCACCAGAGGGTATAGAGGGAATGGCAAATTAATTATAGAAATGAAGCCAACCTCCTTTTCTTATCATAGAGGGCAGCTGTGTGTTTCCCCCCTCACTCGTTCCTCCTCTTCTCTGTCTACAGCGCTGGAATGTGTCCTGTTCGACATCTACTCTCCTTCTCCTCATCAATCTATACAAACTTACTCAAGAGAAAGATCTGCTGTGTATGGGGGAGGTGAAAAGTGGAGCCTTTATTGAGTGAAAATGTCATAGAAATTGTTGCAGACTAGCAGAGGAAGAATCAGGCGCTGTCTTGCCTTTCAACTTATTTCATTGCTTTTAGACCCCTCCACTCAAAGTCGACGAATAAATCAATATTTCAAGTGGGGTCTGGTGTTGTAATGACATCACTCTGTTGGCTGTGAAAGCACATTAACCACCAGCCGAATGTGAGTCTCAATGACAGGCAGCATGGTCCTGATCAGCGTCTGTATTGTAGTGTTTTGAGAGACATTTGGTGATGTTAAATGTCTCAAAAATGGCATGTGTGACCCACTCTAGCAAATGAAAAGAGCACTACCATCAGAAATAGACACTAGCGCGCACTCTCCTCACTTGTTGGACCATTCCCAAAGGTCTGCTTTGGAAATAATGGGAAAGAGCAACAGTGAACGCATGGAATATTAATGTGGAGTTGGAGCCAGCCTCGCCTCAAACTGTTAATTTCCATTTTATCATGACAAATAGAATAGACATCACTCCATGTGTTATCATGCTGTTTTCAACAACAGTTCTCAGACTCTCACATCATATTACGGATTGTAAATGTATTATGGCAGGACTAAATTTAGTTCAAAAGAGAAAAATGGATGCATACGGCTGTGCTCCACATACACCTCCTTTGCTGGCTGTTAGATTATTATAATTGAACTGAAATGGGTTTTTTTGTTTTTTTTATGAAAACAGTCTTTAAATTCTTTTTTTTGTTTCGATTCATGTAAATTGGTCATACCTGTAATTGACAGTCTTAGTTTTATCTTTTTTTCTGATTTGAGGAATATCTGTGTGGACAAGCACTGAAAATATTTTGTCAAATCATTAAATTTCTAAAGGCTGTTATTTACTCCGAGGTCATGATTAAAATCACAGAACATACAGGAAATTGAGGTTACGGATGAAAGAGTGACCCTTTTAACTGGCGACTTTCAGTTAAATGTGTCTGCATTTTACCTTTTACCATTTAAAAGGCTAAATGGCTCATCTATGTGACACATGCGCACTTAATAGACTCCAAAGATTATTCGTTAAACGTTATTCTCTTCTGTTTTCATCAGCTTGCATGGCGACCATAGGAACATCCGGGTAAAAGTCACCAGTTAACACAACGCTTGTTAATCCGTAACACCAGTGTTTGAGTTTTCACAGTATGGCAATGGTCTAATTGAGTCTCCTTACAAGAATTGTGACGCCTCTATTAATTATTAAACTTCTTTCAGTGCAGTGGTCTGATAAAAATTGCCTATGGTGCTTGTGTAGGTATACATGTGCATGTGTATGAATGTGCCGGTTAGGGGATGTGAAAACATGATCACCCTAGTCTAGTGTTATGCACGGCCAATAAAAAAGGGGGGGGGCCTTGGCCTTGGTTTAGTTACATTGTATTAGTTAAGTAGTGAACAGAAAGAAGTAATTCTACACTTTTGGTTTCACACAAGACATGATCAGCGGGCTTCTGGATCAAAGTCTTGTGTTCATTTGACTCATCCATCCACCCAATCCCTAAGTGGACTTTGTCACTCTTTATACACTGTCACATGAGTTTAGGAACCCTGCTTGGAAGTCTGGTGCATCTCAGACTTCAGTGTCATACAGATATGAAAGGGTGCTTTGTGCGTCAGTATGACAGCCAAGGTCTGTGATGAAGCATTTGTATTTGATGATCTGGGAATAAAAACAGTCTGGCCATGAGGCAGCACAGTGTGTACTTCACTACGGAAGATGACATATCGTCTCCATCACAAAAATAATCCAAGTTCAGTCAGTCGTTACCAAGGGAAGAGTCCAAAAATATGTTTATCCTGTTTTAAAAAATGAAACAACTCCAGCATCATTATGGTTGATAATTCCTTACACACTGTGTTGAGTAAAGACAAGGAAACAAAGCAGGGAACATTTAATAGTTTAATTATAAGCTGCTGTATACATTCAGTGATTATTCCGATTTTCATGTTGCCAGAAGCCATGGGTGAGACCAGCAAAACATTCAGCTACAAGATCTAGTTTGTTGTATGCAATTTGTCAATTTTTCATTCATATTTTCCACATTGTACATAGTTTACTGCAAAGCAACATAAAACCACATTGCTGATGTGCAACACGGTTCTTCCAAGACCTTAGTTCGTTTAAACATGATTCCACCCAGTCTGTTGTGTGGCGCTCGTCGGAGGGATGAGCCCTGTTCATACCGCTCTGGTCTCAACCTTATCTTCGAGATCAACTGAACACAGATGGCACAGGGTGACAGCAGTGCTGAGCAAAGCTAGTCTTCGCATCCGAATGCCCTCAGTTGAGGCTGAAAAAGTCTTGTTTAAACTTGTTGGGGCCCAATAGGAAAGGCGACTCATTAGACAGATAAAATAGGTGGAACCCTGTTACCAGCTTGAAGAACACTGGGAGCCGTTCTTTCTCCTCCTTAGATACTAAGATTAAGCAACATCCGGCAATTCTCAAGGTTGTGTTTGCATCTTTTTTGGTTTCTTTTGCTATCTCACTCTAAGCTCATTGAACTGACACACTAATGTTGGTGCTGATATCGCTTTTTTTTTCTTTTTTTTTGTCTTTTTTTTACATTTTCTAGTAGCCCACACAGAAACTTGATGGCACGAGAACTGACCAATAAGAAACTCTTTACAACAAGGTAGACTGCAACAGTTGCCAGGGGTCACACAGTAAAACAAAAAATAATCCAAATTCATTTTGAAAAAAACAAAAAAAACAAATCAGATTCAATATAAAAGCAAAAGACAAATGAACAAAAGCAAGTTAATTTCAAGTATAACTTACTCATAAAATAACTACACAGCATTAAATATTCTCATTATACATTTTTAAATTATTTATAAAATATATTTTGGCATATATGTTTTTTTTTATTTTTGTGTTTGTGTAACAAACGCTACTGTAGCTTCAGTTGAACACCAATGTTTATTTGTTTTTTTCTCTTGAAACAAAACATTAAAGGGATTGTCACATAACAACAGGTTATTAAAAATGATAATAGTAAACCCTATAGAGAGTTTCACATAGCAAGACATGAGTGACGATCCCTTCTATCCTAGCCCCATAGTCAAAAGTCAAAAAAAGTACAAGACCAGAGCACAAAGTTCTAATTTGTGCTCCACTGGCTACAATCAAGGTTGGGCACAGGAGATTTCAAAAGCAGTAAGTCTTTTTTTCATACAACTCAAATTGAACACAAGGATCTGTCTGTCCCACTTCCAGTGTTCAGAGCGGCTGGGCAGATAGCGAGAGTTCATTTAGCTCCATCCTTGATAAAATATAAATACTGTAAAGACCTCACAGTCTGATGACACTGGGATGTCCTCAGGGATACGCAGAGAAAGTTTCTCTTATTAGTCAGGGAATGAAGCAAATGAGACTGGGAGGCCTCTCTTTTCCTTCCCCTGAATGCACTGAAAACTGTCGAAGGAGTAAATTGAGAATATTTTAGATGAGTCCTGTGTATGTTGTTTTATTACATTAATGGAGCTGACTATACAAAGGAACAGAGAGCGATTTTGGCAGCTAGAACAGACTGCAAAACCAAAGAAGGCAAACATCAGTTTGTGGTACAAAAGTAGTTCAAAAGGCATAACTGTACTTATGAATTGGCACCTCAGGTGTCCAAACACGCAGTGTCCTGCTTTGGCGCAAGCGCTGGAGAGGTCCACTGGCCATGTCCATGCAGTCAACAGTAACCTGCCTGTCCACTCATTGCAGACCGATATAAAGAAAAACCGAACAAAAAGCAAACAAGGAAAAAGTACTGCGACTACAACAAAGCCACATCCACTACCTCGGCTGGAGCACACAGCTAGCTGCAGCATACTAAAGTTCTTCATCCTCAGCGCGAGCTGCTGCTGGAGTAACGTATACTGCAAATGGGTGTGTCTCTCTACTTCCACAGCCTGACGTTCTTCTGTGTACACACAGCTATTGCGGGGTACATATATGTGAGTTTTACACTGCATGTGTGTGTGAATGTCGGTGTGTGTCATAGAGAAGCTCGCTAAAGCACTATGTCCTTCAGGCGCTTGCTGCTGGGGGACTCCTTGTCTCGGCCATCGTGGAGAAGCGTGTTGATCTCCCTGACAGCTGGCTCACTGTCCTTCCCCTCCGGCTGCCGCAGCAGGCTATGGTTGGCGATTCGCTCTGCGTCGCGGCATTTCAGCGTGTTGTAGGCAGATGACGGCTTGGACACTGGGCTCTTCAGGTGCACGGGGGAAGTGATGGGGCTGGCTGCCTCGCGCCCGTTGCCAGCTTCACGGACAGCCCCTCCATTGGCCTTGGGGCTACACACCTGAGACTCCTGAGTCCGCTTTCCCTTAAACTCTCCCCGCTCCACGTCCTCGGGCCCATCCTTGCCGAAGGTGGCAAAAGTCCTCTTGGTGGTGCCATCCTCGTAGTGGGGCACGTCCACTGTGGTGGCCTCGATGGACAGAGCAATGACATTGCGGCCGTGCTCAGGTGACTTGGCACGTGCCGGGATGGGGACACGAGGCATCCAACAGCGGTCAGAGTGGCCCAGGATGCGGCACTCGTCCTGGCAGTGAAAGCCTTCGCTTGGATCTGTGAAGACACAACACAAAGAGGAAACATGATGGTGAGATTTGTCTGTTAAACTGGCTTTATTTAAACTTTTATTCTCATTTGCGCATTGATCTCACACTCTTCTTTGTCAGGAAATAATAATAAATAATGAAAATCAATGCTGCATTTTGTTTTTACTAAAACATTTCTGAATGATTTGCTTTCACTTGCATTGCCTACTGCGTCTGCTCAAGACTCCAGTCCCGTTAATGCTGCTCACTGATAACTAGAGCTGGATGTTTAGGACACTTCTAATGTGCCAATTAAATTATGTATTGTTAAATCAAAAGTCCATTTGCAACTCTTGTATAATTGGGTTTTCTGTAGCAACACTAGATGAAAGGCAGGTTTAAACAGTGCAATCAGATATCGCACAGAGAGACACCAGACGAGTTGCGGTGTTGTTGCCTGGTTCATCTCTCTCTTCCTCTCTGTCTCTGTCATCTGGCGCCGAGTTATAAATATGTAATGATGTTTAACGCTGGAGTGAAAAAAAGATTTGCCTGAGTCTGTAGAACTGCACTCTTCCGTACTTTGTTGTGTTGGAGGGGAAGGACTTTCAAGACAGTTTCTGCATCGTTATTACAGCAAAAAAAAAATGTCATGCTCTCTGGCTCAAACTGAAATGCTGTGATTGAGTATTTTCTTTTTGTTTTAATTCACATATATTCAACATATTGCAGTCAGTCACTCTAAGAAAACGGGTAAAAACACACTGCGATGAAGGAAAAGGGTGTGCTTGATTTTATAACATAGACAAAACCAGAGCATCGTTGACATGTGGCCAAAAATTGTTAACTTTCATATTTTTTGGAAGCAAAAAAATTCCAAAATGAAAAGAAAGAAATCTATAAAGAATTAAAAAATAAATATAGAATAATTACCTCCCACTGTCAAAACTTTTCAACCTTTAAAAACATAACGAGTCCGATCCTCTCTATGTCGCTGCGCTGTTGTTTTCCACCTGCTCTAATCTTGAGGAAGAACCTGCCACACAGATGCACTGTGACACATTTCTCTGCTCCCCTACTGCTTGTTTCACTCCTAGCAAAAGCCATCCTCCGTTCCAGAGGCCCAAGGTGACAAGAGGGGATTGTGAGAGGGATTGCCATCGACCCAAATGCATACGCTTACATCTGGCAATCGCAGCTTGACAGATCACCTAATTAAAATCACTAATGATCTGTTTTTCTCCCTTCTTTCCTGCACTCATGAGAGGCACCTCTGCTTAGACCCCGGGGATCGATATTTAAAGATTGCAGACAGGCTTTTCAGGGGCAGATATGCCAGAGCTGTCTCTCATAAAGTATAATCTGATGAGACTGACAGATAACATGGTGACTAAATGACTGGATGCATGAGTAAAGGGTATCAAATATGAGAAGAGGAGTTCTGAAGGAATCATCACGCTTGAAGGCTGAAAATGAACACCAGCGCAGACCAATGAGTGACCGATGTCCACATGAATGCTTCATAGTGAGACAGAGGCGGCACAGAATCAGCTTCCTTTGATCACACAGACATGGCACTCTGTCCAATAAATGCAGATTAAGTCGTCCGCCTCCTAAAAGGGGCAGCAGTGGAATAAGCCTCTCAAAGTTAACATCTAACCGGGATTCTTTTGGTGTTAAAACAATTAACTTGATAAAATGTCATTACTTCCAATCCACATTAATCATACGGCAGCATAAACAAGCAGTTTAATAATATTTCTAAACAGTTAAAATCATTTTCATGAGGCCAAAAAGATAGAATGAGCAAATTGAATACATTTCCCCTCCTGTATGTATCTAAATTTGCATGAATGCTGATTGGTCTGAGGGCCTTCACCGGGCGGCAATCAGGGAGACAAAAGCCACGAAGCTGGGGGTTTGTTTAAAGAGAAGGGATCCAATCAGAATGTAATAATGTAATCAGAAGTCTTTATGAAAGTCCTTACCAGGTACCAGCGACATGATGGAGGCCGATGAATAAAAGAAAAACAACAAAACATTCCCACACACCGGTTAGATTGTCCACTGTGACGGTATTTTTAAAGCCCTTTCAAATCCGACAATCTTTTTTTAAACCTATTATATATTTCAGTCATAGAAGGGATGTAAAGTATATTCAGAAATATTATATCTAAGTGCCTGCTGGTAGTGAAAAACTAAAGTTGTATTGTAAATTTAAAACTTGTACACATTTCACTTCACTAGATTTAGAGATTTCTCCCCAAATCACATCTGACAAAGCAGATCTTTTTCTCCACTGATTAAAGATTTACAAGCATCTTGGTTGTGAATGCGATTTCCTCTAAATACTTTGGCTTTCTTCTTTAGCCTGAAGCACTTTCTAAAGCATGAAAAGCCTCGAGGCACAAAGAAATATACACAAGTTGTATGCTCCCTATTTAGCCGTGCATGCATATGCAGTGAATGCCATTTTCCCTCCTTTCCTTTAGGGGTCTTTGGGGGAGCAACTGGGTTGTAAATGACATTGTTATGAAAGCCAAGTGCCATTAACACTCACACATCCTGCCTCTGCTCAGAGCTTCATAAAACGCAGATGTTGCTCTAAAAGGCCCACAGAAAATAGAAAATTTAAATAAAAAAAGTGACAGGCCATCGACCTCTGACAAAACACAATCTCTTCCTATCCCAAAAAAAGGGAGCAAACTGTAATGGTAGGAGATGAATGAATGGCTTTTACAGTCACGTCAACACATACAGAGTGAAGACAGTGAAGGCACCTCCTGCTGTGAATGTGTATTCAAAGTCATCAGGAAAATAAGCTTGCCAATCAGTTCCAGGAGAAGACATAAACTACAGTAGAGCAGGATGTTATTGGGAACATTTCCTATCTACGATTTAATACCTATTAATTACTGAGGGAGCTCCGTCGGGAGGTGGAGGCTGCCTGAGTTTTTTAGTGTTCCAAACTTGAAATACAAACAGTCTATTGGTACCAAGCTGCACAGTGCTGCTATCAATTCAGATATACTGCATTTCAATGCTAAATTAAGGTCCAAAGACCGGCAAAAGCACTGGGGAGCACTTTAAATATGCATGTACTGATGCGCATGGTTTTGGAAAATAATAAATATTGCCACTTCAAATGCAAAAGCCAAACCCTCCTGATAATGCTGGTCATGTTTTTCTGTTTGTAGTTACCTGGAATAGCATCACTTTGCATCAGCACGGGGAGAAAACCCACACGCTCCCTGCCATTTCATCTGGCGTCTGCAGCCTGCCAGCAGCCCATTCAATCCTGTCTCTTCCCCTCAATCAGATGAAGGCGTCTTAACTTCAAGTTACAGCAGACGGATCCTCAGCTCCAGCGTGGGGATCCCTTAACCTGACAAGCTCATTGCTCAGTTTACCCCTGTGCACGGCACATAATGATCCCTTCATGTCATACAGCTGGAGGTGCTGTTTGTTTGTTGCTAATGTAGCAAAAAAAGAGGAATCAGCAAAAGACTAAAATCCCCCAACACAAAGGGAAGGGATGTGTTCACTGAAAGAGGCAACTCCCCGAAAAACTCCCTGAGCTTTCGCCAGCGATTTTGTGTCCTGGTTGGCTAACACATTGGAGCCTGGCTTGGAAAACACAGGCGCTTTTCCCTCCAAAATTAGCGCACACAGCCTCAAGGTTGAAAACAATGATGTAATCCTATAAAATGAGTGTAAGCAGCCAGAATAAACAGAAGGCCAGATTGGAGGGCCGGAGACGGGGGCTGAGTTGATGTGAAACCAGATTTAGGAGACAAAAATCTTCATTTTCTATTTCTTAGCTTAACTGGAGCCACGAGGCGATGGGGACTTGCTGTATGACACAATTCAGTCAGTTTGGTTTTACAGCATGATGAACCCCTAAAAAGAATTTGGAACAGCAGCGTGGCATGATAAATCATTTTACAAAGAATGTCTGCCACTTTTGGCTTTAACTACTTTTTTGTATTTCCTCTGTATGCTGACATTTCTGTTGTAGCAGTAACAATAAATGTCCTGATTCTGTTTGTCATGTGAAAATAGACACCTCTGAACAGACAGCCAGACACTATAATGTAGATTTATTACTGTGATGTTGCTGTTTTGAAAGCAAATAATTTAGCGCAATTTACAACTAGATGTGCTATTCTCGTGGCCTGTATAGACTTTACTGATTCCCTCTGATTTCTCCTGCTTATACTGAACCCTGTGACAAAGCAATCCAATATAGTTTATCTATAAGGTCTGCGAAGACAATTATTGAGCTCTGGTGATTGAAAGAGCAAACAGCAGCTCTGACATTACGCCTTAAGTCTCTTTTTATTGCTGTGAGAGAGGACTGGTATAAAATCGGACAGAAGTGGATGAACAGAAAGTTAAACACACGTGCCTGTAGTCGTGCTGACCCCGCCTGAGGACAACCAGCTCTTCCTGCCGCGTCTGTACAGAAAGATTTCATTTGCTGCTAAAATGCCGTCCACTTCTCCGCTCTCTCCGTGCTGTATCTTTGACAGTGAGATGGCTGTTTTCTAATTGCTCTCCATATTAATTTTCCATCCTGGCAGTCACATGGCAAAGATTGATTAAATCTAAATTGTTACTACAGAGTCTTGATGGAGCCTGTGATGCAGAAGCTGATGGAAGTATCACAGGGGAGGAAACATTTCAGAAAATATGGCACCAGCGGAGTAGAAGATGCCTGTCTGCGAACGGTTGCTGCTCAGACTCCAAAGCATACTTGAGACATAACACGCTTGGCCCTGCCTGATCCCAACACTGGGGATGGAGCTTAACATCCAGTCTGCCCTAACTACAGCAGAGGGCAGTTCTACGGCCAGCTGAGGCTGAGGCTCGGCCAAGCAGCCTCCCACACTACTCACCAGGGAGAGTCCGAGCACTGCTGTCATCCCAGCCAGCCAATTCAGTCTGTGGGCCATAAATCAGCCTGGAGGCCTGGCTCCTGCGGGAGCGGCAAGATGGAGTGTGATGGTCTTGTTTTTACAAACAGTAGAGGGGCACCCTTACTGCGCCACGCAAGCCATCATTCTCTACACAGCACCGAGTCCTCTCCTTCTCCCCACAGCATCTGGTTCAGTCACATCAAGCTATCCCCCCCGACACACCCCTGATTCATCCCTCGCAGCTCCCTGCACAAGCCAATCCTTTATGCTTCTCCTCCTTCTGTCCTCCTCTTTCATCTCATCAGTACTGCTGTCTCACGTACATTGCAGTAATTAAATAAATCTCTCACCCAAAAATCTCTCATTTCTGCCTATCTGACCAGAATCCTTCGACTCCTCCAGTCAAATATTAATTGTGGAGGAAATGAGACTCACTGGGCGGTCTTGTTAGTGCTGTCGTACGGCTGGTGAAGCCAGGGGTTCATGTGGCACTGGTTCTATTTCTGAGCATTAGTACCAGTCAATTTATCAGGAACAAACTCACTGTCTAATCCATCCAGCTCTGCAGAGAGGCTCTGACAGTTTGTCACTTCCAACCGGCCTGCCTCTGTCCTCCCTAAAGCCGATACAAAAAATGGCACGCTAACTTAATTTTGAGCACATCTTCCAGTCGCTGCTCTTCATGAGCACATGTCAGTGAGTGTTTTAAAAGCAATTCAAGTCAAATTGTGCAAATATTTACTTCCTCTGTATGTGTTCTCCCCCTCCGCGCTGCAGGCCCGTGCAGCTCGGCCTGTGCTTTCTGCAGCCGGTCCCCGTATAAAGAATGAATTTCCAAACTAGTGTTGACAAACAATGCACTAGCTTCTAAATTGGTACAAACAGCATCTGTTTAACAGCTGTGTAACAGCAGCGGGAGGAAAAAAGCAATCGCTATGCTGTTTTATAAATCACTATGTCATCGCAGAGCACTGCTTTGCTCTGGAGCTCAGGACCACTCGCCAATGGACTGCTTCATGTAGTGGAAACTATGCGAGCTGGTTGTCATGATGACATGCATGGGTGGGCTGGATTCGATGCCCGGGCAACAAATACTATATAACAATACTGGCTGAGAGGATTCTCTCACCTTACTGTGCCCTGCTCCTGCCATCAGCAGCCCCTAGAGGATGCAGAGTCTCAGCGCGGCTGTGGAAGCATTACCTTTGGCTTCTGTCATGACATGAGCATCGCTTGGAGGGGAAGGATTTAAAGCGGCCAGATCCTGTGTGATCCGCAAGTATTTAGACCATAATTCATGCCCTGGTTTCCATACACTACATGAGCCAGTGTCTGTTTAACTCTGTCAATAGGGACTCTGGACTGGACAGGCACAAAGGTGCAGAGACCTCAGGTTGACTAAACAGGAAATATCATAAAACCTCTGGCCGGCTGTTATCATGTCGGCCTGAACAGAGCCTGAATGTTCAACCACACTGCCAATCTCGTAGAGTTGAGCCTAGAACTGTGAAAATGTGTCACTATCTTGACTTGTAAAGAGGGAAAATCCTCATTGGGTGCCCTTGTGATCAAAAAACTTGATCTGAAGCTCATTTCTGAGTTTGTTCTGGAAAAGGTTTACTGATAAATTACACATCAAGTAACTTTTGTTTAAGCCATATTAAATCCAAACTTAAAATAAAAACATCAAATTAAGCCACACCCACTTAATTTAAGCCTCACCCACTCTTAGCTGGTAACTCCGCCCATCCCGAGTATGGATACAAAAACACCTCATGTAGTTGGTTGAACAGATACGGATGAAGATGCAGAAAACAGCAAACTAATCCCTACGAACTTGCACCATGCCTGGTAGAGAAAGGTGTTCCTTTATGTTTCTTTTGATGAAAAAGGCCTTCAAGGAGCTACACTGCTATGAAAGAACTTCAGGTGCAACGGCAACAACGGCATAACCTGCAGCCTCCAGCTGAAAAGAGTTTACAACAACAATGTGGTGCTGAAACGAAAACTACACATATCATTTTTCAAACCAAACATTCTGTTCATGTCAAATCACTGTCCTTGGATCAAAGTACTCACATTGTTGTTGGTGAAATATTCGGACCACTCTAGCCAGAAGGAGATAGAAAGTGTTCAAAAAAAAATGTGTTTAATATGTGCACGGAGTTTCATTTTTTAAAATGTTATTTTGCAGTTTTTTAATGCAGTTGGATGTGTTGGGCAGCTACAAAAAAGTGAAGCACTGCGAATGAAAGGATGAAACAGCTTTGTTCTAATAGTATGTTTATCAAAAGAAAAAACAAAAAATAAATAAAAAGCATTGGGAAATAAATGAATATTCCTGAATCCTTATGATGACTGGAGGGCATTAAGTGTATTTGGGTTAAATGTTTGTTTGCATCCAGCTAATGACTACAAACTGTAAAGTAACTTGCAATGTGTCTGCACTTTCCTCTGCAGCCATATCGCTGTCACTGGAACAAGAAATCATCTTAATAACTTTGTGGCAGTAAATTAGATCATTTTGTGGCCGTATAAAGCATTTCCAAGGAAAACTAATCAGGGATGTAATTCAGTGATGAATTTCATCAGAGAAAAATCATCTTTGGTTTAGGAGAAGTTTTAAAAGGGATAATTATTTTAAAATATGAAAGATACGGGATGAAAAAGAACGCAATTAGAAAAAAAATGAAACTGCAACTTGAGCTCATCTTATTCACATAACGTGATATATTTTCAAGGAAAGAAACTGTGAGATAACAGCAAAAAGGAGAGATTTCAAGTGAAGGGGCTTTTTCTTCACAGTTACTCTAGCTGCAGGTATGTTTGGTGCTCTGCAGCTGAGTGATTGACCTTGACACTTTCTACATTCAATACTTTGCTAAGTGATAGATAAAATAAATATATATATAATCTACAGTGAAGCTTTGCAATTCATGGTTTAAAGCAGCAAGAGGCAGGTACTGTCACAGGTTATTACTTTTTGATCAAGTTAGAAGAAGTATTGTGTTCTGCGATGTGATGTACTTTGCTACAGTGATACAGCAAATGTCACTCCAGTCCATTCACAGCGTCCAAATTGCTCCTCTAATGACGGGCTTCAAATTAACCTGCGTCCTGGCGCTCCAGGCCCACAGCAACCATACAATGCACTCCCAAAACTCAGCGCAGCACGCTGCTGGCGTCCCAGTTGCAGACCTGCCCACTCCGCCATGCCAGCCAGCCAGACCGCCCGCCTGCTTGGCTCGTTTCCTCAACAATGCATCGGCAGAGGACATCTTTAAATACACTGGCACAAACGCAGCGTTTCTGTGTTTAAGCTTGACCGAGCTAGCAAGCTAATTTGCTCCTAAACCCTTGAGTCTGGTGGAAGCAAGGGGGACAGAAACAGACTCTTCAATTACATCTGTGATTGGGGTTGGAGGGGTAGAGGGAAGCTGTTCGGGGAGCGAGGATGGAGAGGAGATGTGGGCGTAGGGATGGCAGCGACTGGAAACTGTGAGGAACAAATCAGTGTTTATGTCGCTGAGATCACTTCGTTTAAGAATTATAAATTCCTTCACACTCTATAGGTGTGTTTCCAGCATATTACACTACATTAAATGCGAGTTTTCAGCAATTTAATGGGTAGGAGAGAAATACAATCTGCAGATGTCAGGAAAATATAAAACTGGATGATGGAAAACAATGACTTGTGTGAAATGGATCTTTCCTTCAGGTTCATGACAAATTAAAGATGTTTGGCCATCACAAAGATTTCTATTTGTGAAGCTTTCCCATCAAAAATCAGAACTAATCAAGTGTCTGGAAACGGATTTATGATTTAATGGTTTTCAACAATCTATATCCCATAACCATCCTGGAGTAAGAAACCATTATAGTTTGCAATAAAGAATCATTTCTCATAGTTTTCCTTTTAGATTATTTTTTCCTTTCTCAAGTGCTATTTCTATTAGCCATCTGAAATAAACACAATACCTCAGCGCCTGTCAATGTGTCCAGCTCCGAACCACCGGGCAGCATACCAATATCTTAGGATTTCCACCCTCTCCCTGTCTCTCTCTGCGAGCTTCAGCTTTGCCTCAAAAGAGTGGCCTTACATAATTAATATAATGTGGCTTCTCATTCAGTCATGTTCACTTTGTGTCAGCCAGGACTATGTGTTTTATATTCCATTTTATCTTGTCGCAGAAGCAGCAGCACGGTTCCTACTTTCTCATTTTCTCCCTTTTTTTCAGCTTTTTTCCTTCCTTTTCCTGACAATTTTAACAACCTCTGGAACTAGGACACTGTAACATGGAGAGTGTGTCGGTATGTAGTGTGATGGGCAGGTTTGGCTCAGCGTGCAGAAACATCTACAGTAAGAGGTGGACGGCCACACTGGGACACCGATTGTGGTTTTGAAAAGACAGTGCCCCCTGTTTCCCCCCTGAACCAGATTGACATTGTCACTCAGGGACGAGAGGCATATAAAAGAAATAAGAAAAACACAGTGAGGCTCTTGCTGCGTGGAGATGCATTAGCTTTACACCTACTGGGCAGAGGAAAAGCAAGAGGGAGGCCTTTCTAACACTTTCTATTTCCTGTCACAAAGGCCATTCAGTTTGGCATCTGGGAGGCAAGTTGACTCTCTCCCAGGTTCTCCATTATTCACCACAGTGAGGTCTGCACCATGATACCACTTAATATCAGTCAGTCAGAACCAATGTCCGTAGCATTAGCCACCCACCAGCCACTGCTACACTCTATAGAGGATTGTCAGCAGTGAGGCAGTCCACGAGAGGAGCTGCAGCTCGTATCTAAGACACACAGATTGAAATGGAGGTGGAAGACCGGTCTGAAGAAAAGAGGAGGAACTAATAGGCACATCGTTTCTGATTTGAGGAACATGACTATAGCATACATAAGGATGATGGCAGGGGTCTGACACAGTGGTAGTAATTGGATTTCTCAGGCCCTGTGCCCACTCATGATAACATGCTGAGCTGTGACATAAAAAGTCCTTATGTGTGGCAAGGGAGCAAGGTGCAGCAGAGTGGAAGTGGCAGGTGTCAAAGATCCAATTCCCTCGCTCCTCTCGATCCTTGAGTTCCTTTTCTCTGGAGACAGCCGAGGAACAACCTGCCCTGTGGTAAAGCCAAACACCAAGCTTGACATTCAGTTGCAAATCCAAGCTAGTTAAACCTGTATAGACTGCAGCGGAGGAGGAGGAGGAGGAGAAGGAGCGGAGAGTGGGGGGGCTGGAAGCATCGTGGATATAAGAGGTCACGGCCTGATTGCTTGCTTTATTTATTTTCTGATGCTAATGTGAGCTGAATATAGAAGGAGCTCAGGGTTCTTGCAACGTGCCGGAGAACACACAAAGGAGCTGAGACCCCCACTGCAGCCCTTACAGATGTTGGAGGGGGGTAAGAGCAGTGCCTGGCTACACTTCCCTCTCTGTCCTCTGCATGCATTGTGGCCTCATCTTTAACGAGGACTGCATGAGAGCAGGCACATCATTAAAAAGAGCCATTCTGAGACTTTCCTGTCCGCCATTAAAGTTAACAGCCGACCTCTCCCATTACCTTTTATCCTCCCCTTTAAGAAGGAGGGGGACAGCGGGGTTTGAAAAGTCACATTCGGCTGCCAAGATGGATCCACTGACTGAATCCTGTCCTTTAGTTAATAAAGCATAAAAGGAACAACAGTCAATACACCATTTACATACTGTGCAAAAATCTATAATCTGACACTGCAAATAAGCAGAACGATGTAACAGTTACTGTAGTTTTTACACGCTCCACGATAACCTATTTTTACATAATATACTAATGCGATATGATAATTAGCTTAATGCCCAGAAAGATGAGAGGTAGCCCTAAAGGATACATCTTATTAGCCGACAATACTAAATCGCAGGGCCTTTGTGAATAATGTTCTTAATGTTGATGAATTTACTTTAATTTGATTATCCAGCACCGCCAGCTACGCCACTGTGCGGAAACTCCACTCTGCTGCTGACCTTTCTCACACATGAGCAGAGTGAAGCAGGCAGGGATGTGACTGCAGTGAGACTCTACGCGGTGTTACAGTTTTACTCGACTAAGAGGACCCTCATAAATGTATGGAATGCATATAAATTGCTTACATTAAAAGTTGTTGCAACTGTTAAATTGTTCTGTGTTAAGATGACAATAATATGGAATTACTAATCAAAACAGGCACTGTTACTGCTAAGTATTTTTTTTAAATAGATTGTATTACTTTTCCCTTTGAATTAATGTTTCTTTTTACAATTAACACATGAAATCATGAATGTTCTTACAAATGACAACTTAATACAAAATGTAAATCCTACTTTCGTGTCTCATTATCACCTCTGTACATAAGATCTTAAAAAAGGTATACTATGCAGGAAAAATTATTTTCTTGTATGCGTGTACAATAAAAAAATTAACCCCTCTTAATCAGGATTTATGAGCCACTGGAGTGTGTTGTGATGTCTTTATCTGCAGAGATTGTTTTTCATTCATTTCTTTAGACATCACTGTTTGAGCATGAAGCTATGAAAATAGTCAACACACCACTGAAAAACACACAAATACTAGTTAAAATGCCAAAATGTGTTCCAAAATGAGAATAAATCTGTGGTTTGCTTTTACTTTTCGTTGAGACAGGGAGGAGGGGCCAAATTTGAACGCTGTGTTTACAAACAGTTAGCTATAAATCCATCATAGTGTGCCTTTAAGCTCTGAAGCAATATGTGTTTCCTTAATCTGAATCATAGTGTGCATGCTAATCCACTGGAGAGGGAATAAAAAGAGCGCAGAGGGGTGAAAGACTGGGCAGGTTCTTGAATATGAAGACGTGTTGAAAGACAAAATCCAAGCGAAGTCTTGTGGAGACCGGTGGCCATGAAGAGGGCCGGGGGAGGCTCCCTGGGTCCACACACACTTCCTCTCTGTTACTGTGCCTTCACTCTCTCATCAATACTTTATAATCTGGGTCACTGGCAGCCAGAACGTGCCTCCCACTATTGAGACCTACTCAAAATGTTGAATTACAACATAGTGCGCTCATCCTCACAAGGTCATCTAGGGGACAGCGAGGGATCACTGACACTAATTGCTGAATGAAAGATAGTAATGATAGAGGCGGTTTGGACGACTTCTCTTTAACCTCTGCTTAACTTCTGCAGAGTACAAATCCAAAGAGCACATTCTGCCATGCTACTTTTTCCAGCATATGCAGGCTGTCTGAGAAAGAAATTCTGCATATCAACGGCTATAAAATGTTAGAGAATAAATCATTCTCATTGAATATACATGAGGAGGGCAAAATATGGAAATATTACAGAAGTATGCCTGAGGTAGTAACCTTTTGTTGCCACAACTGAGGAGGACGACATAACTTTACATATTCCCGCTACATATTCCATCTGAGTTATAATGTTGTCAGGAGAAACAAGGTGATGAGAACTAAGATAAAACCAGGGGGCGGGGGGATGACAAAGGCATTCTGGGAGACAATGAAATGAAAGAAAAATAGACCGTAGGAAATCTCAAATGGATTAAAGAGGATGGAGGTGTGGTGTTTTCCCACAGACAGGAAGTAATAGGGGTTAAAAAAAGAAATGGAGCACAGGAGACCCCCCCCCTCTCTCTCTCTTCCTCCGTTACCCCAGCTGCAGTGATAAATGTCTCTTTGTATTCTGGACAGAAAACTGCGGGCTACAATGTACTTGTCAGAAGACAGCTGATTTTCCCCTTAAACAGAGCAGAGTATATTCTTAATCTTTCCTTTCACAGAGGGAGAAGATAAAACAAATGCCTCTTGCCAAGACACATAATGCCCAGAAAATCTCTCCCCATTCACTACACGTTTGTGTGGCGTGCAGTGCGCTCCTGTGTGTGCAACATATGTGTCTGCAGCAGGTGTAGCTGTAGCATGTGCAACTGCATGCTGTTTGTACTCTTCCGAAATTTCACAGCATCCTTAATCTCCGCAGTATAGCCGTGGTTCCACTATGAGGGCTCATAAATGGGAGTCAGTGCTACAGGTAATGGAGCTGATTATAGCTATCTGGGCTACGGGCCAGCTGCCAGACTCTGCCCTGCCTGGAGGGAGCACAGGCCGCCTGGTGTCTGATATCCTGGGATCCCTGTAATACAAGCCTTGCTTTGGCAGTCACTCGGTGACTATCCTGCCCACTTCCAGCCACACACTGGGCTCCTTTGAGTTAGTCTATGTGTATAGTATGTCCTCATCAAGTTGTTTACGCCACATGGTATCAGTCTATAGTCATACCATTTCAGCAACAACACTGTGGTAAGTCGTGTTTTTGGTAAAAGTGTATTAGGGACTCTTGAGAGGAAGTTGTCACCACAGGATGAGAGCAGGTCTGGAGTTATACTATCTGCTATTTTCTGTCCGAGGGGCAGAGCGCTTCTGGCGGCCAACTAGTGCGCACACAAATTACATTCCTGACAAGACAGACAACAATGACTAATCAGATGGGGACACATTCCCCCGCCAGTGCCACAGAAATCTGCCTCTCAGCTGACCAGCAGCCATTTGAGTGACTGCAGTCGTCAAGCTTACTATTCCCACTAAAACTCTAACAGATACTATGTTAGGCTGCATCCACCATAATGTAGTTTCGCTTTAAACACATAACTTTTACGTTCTGTTTAGGCCTAGTGTCCACTTTGGCTATGAGATGTCTTTCAAATTCTCACAGATGATATCAAGAGTGAAGCATCGTTATGGATGATTATATCGTTGTTGTTTATATATTTCCTTAATACTTTCTGTATTGTATGTATGTCGGATAAAAAATTTGTATTTTTCATTTTTTTTTTTGCATTTTTGAGCCCATTCATCCTGACCCTTCCTGAAGCTACTTATACTCTCCATTAATGATGCACAGGTCTGGGTATTTTAATATGCAACGAGCCAACCAGGTAGAAGAGCCAATCTGCAAAAATGTGTGTTTATCATCTAGTAAGACCTGAGCGTCTACTGCTGAGCTTGATCTCTGTGCTAGCAGCTGGTTTGCAATTAACTTGTGCCTACATGCACAAGAGGTCAGCTATCTTTTGAGCAATCATGATTTGCAACAATTCCTACGTCCACTACGAACTCTCCCTCACTTTCCTGTATGGTGCATGACAGTGTATGTGACAGATTTGAGATATACATATTTAGGTCTGTTAATATGGACTGAGGTTATTTCTGCCTGTGAGTACAGAAATCATTTTTAAAAAGCTGCTTTAAAATAAAAGTGTAGATGAATCTTAGTGTCATGAAATGACCATTCCCAAAAGAAGGTAATTCACTTCAGTGTAATTTTCAGTAAATATTAGTTACTGGCTTGGATAAACTGCAACTAGTCCCACAAAATACAACCTTGATACCAGAACAAAAGGGAATCTATGAGAAATGAAAACAAATCCTTGAAATCTTTGAAGAATTCTAATGCTCAAACTAGGAAACCTTTTAAAAATACATATCTATTTATCTGAATTTGATGCATTCTGTTTTTATTTAAGCTTTCCACATCTTCCAAAATCATGGATGCACGTAGTTTGCCTTTGCTCTCTACAAGGACACATTTTCTAAAGGACAGCCTCTTCAGCTTTTACTTTACATTGAACATTTCAGCAGAGATGCAACAGCACAGTGAATTCATCAGTCTCTCTGAAGAAACAAAGATTTGCCTCGGCTTCACTATCACGATACGGCTGCGTGAGGCAGCCTCTGCACTGTCTGTGGGTGGGAAGGACGTAAAATAAAGAACACCGTGGGGGAGGTGGCTTTGTTAACCTCTCATTATGTTGAATTTACATCACACGAAGATAAGATTATCAATGTAAATTGTGTTCGGATCAGAATCCATGGCAGCAAGCCCACATCAAACCGGAGGTGCAAGATCCTCGTTCCAGAAATTATTTTTAATACAAACGGGGCTGCAGCGCCCCCCTCACACAGCCCTCTGTCTTAACCCTCAGTCTTATTACTTTGTGTTGCAGTGGAGAAGGGGTTGTGCCCACGCAGTGACCTCAAAGAATTAAAAACACAACGGTGCGGTGAGGAGAAATGGCTGCTGCCTCCGTTCCTGAGACATAAACTAGAATCAATCGGAGCCACAAAAGGCGAGTAGACTGGAGACAACGCTACAGCTCTGCTACTTGAATTTCACTCTATTTCCTCCCACCAATCGTATTTCTCTCTTGTGCCATCTCTTTACCTCCCTCTCTCTTTCCCCCCTTCCTTCTCTGATTAACCTTTAAAGACACACACTTGCAGCTACACACACACACACACTGCATATACTGTGTACACACACTCTCAGACAAGATTTAGAATTCAGGTACTTTCTCCTCTCGCTTTAATACACACTCGGCCCCCATCAACTTCAGCACATTACCTGTTCTTAATCTCCCTCCCTCTGTCTGGGATCATCCTGATCCCCCTGTTTTCCCATCTGCTGTCGATTGAGGCCCAGCTTGGCTAGGTGTTCAACAAACAACTGTGATTCACTTGGTTTCTGCGGAGATTATTAACACACCTAGCATGCCACAGCGTCATGAATAAGCAATGGAGATCCGGAGCCCTATTTTCTCTCTGTCTCTGTGTTTCCTCCCTCTCTCCCTCTCTCTATCTCTCTCTCTCTTGCCCTGCCGCGTTGTGAACTGAATGCCAGGATTGTCTAGAAAATGAGCTGTCAGTTGAGGGCCTGCAATGAGATACATCAGGCTCATTGTGAGCCCTAGAAAATAATGAACTATTCCCATTTCTCTCTCTGATATGTTCAATACGCTATCCATGACAAGTGTGGAGAGATAAGCAGTCCCCTCTTGAGCTGATTAAATACACTGGGTATATTCAGGAGAGCTTTGGCAGAATGAGGGTTCAGGGGATGCCATTTCAGTATTATAACATTACTATATGTTTCCACATCAGGCTGGAGACCTTTTGCATGCATTTTTTGCTTGTGTAAGTGTTTGCAGTTGAGGAAGAGCTGGAGGCGATGCTTGTAAAAACTTAACAGAATCAAAACATGTCAAGTTTGTTTAAGCACTTCTTCACATCTCGTAACTCATTCCCTTGTGGAATTAGCTAAAGAACTGAAGGGATGGGCTCACATGTGATTTTTCTTTTTTTAAGAATTTGTTGGTTTACTTATGCAAGTAACGCAAACAAATACTACCAAGAGGCCATGGCCAATTATTCTAATTTAGAACAGACATAAAAGCAGTGCAGTTTGTGCAGAAAGCAGCTTTCTTT
>CAFUXE010003082.1:176804-191880 GCA_903364295.1 Serranus cabrilla
TTTGAAGAACACTTACACATTGACCTGGAAATACTTCCAAAACCAAGACCACAAACCTCTAAAACCCACAAATCGGACACAGTGAAGCGACATCATGCTCCCTCTTTTCCCTCCCGCGGAGATAACTGGAGCGATTTAACAATACATGAATCTTAATCCTTAAAAACCATGGCTCATCCATATCCGGGAGGAATTAAAGTGTGAGCTATGACAATCAAAGGAAGTCGAAAAAAATAGATTTAGCTCTCTTTGTCACCAGCCCCCTCGGAGTCTGTTCCCTCACTTCTCCCTTGACACTAATGGTTCTACAGAGCCAAAGCTAGCATGTCGCACATTTCAACCAAATCCCCCTAACTTCACAGACATGCCTATAAAGATAAAGACGAATTCATTTTATATAGCTCTTTTTCTCAGTTTATAGTTCCAGCGATATCATCCATTATTATTCTATTGGCAGATATGACGGAGCCATTACATGTTAAAGATAGCCCTTCCTTTATAGATTTTAAGAGATTTAATGTAATTTGTTCTTCAGATACTTCCTTAATCTAATCCACTGGCTGAGGATATTTCAGGTCAGGTTTTCAAAAAGAGCACACACGCCTCTTTAGACTCTTGGCAGGGATTCAACAAAGAAGCATTCGCTCAGATTTAAGTCTGAAATCTCTTCACAAGCACTTCGCTGAAAGTTACCTTGGTGGTGGCTGGTGCAGGAATAATGAATAGCTGTAGTTGAAACCGCATCACGGATGGAAAAAAATAGAAAAAGAAGCATAACTCTGATGGACAAAAGCCAAATATCAAACTCCTAAATTGATACAGAGAGGGAAAAAATGCCCACTGTGATTCCGAGCCGGGCTAGTTAGCGGCTGAATCTCGTCACACAATTGGATTCCCACATGAAAGCCTGTGACACGACGGGGATGTGGGGTCTTTGTGTGGAGGTAACGGCTCGTCTCCTGGGCAAACAACACCTTTACATAGCACTGGGAATGGTAAACATTTGCACTGTAAAAGCCTGAGAGTTTAACCCTTCCTCCTTCCCCTTCCAGCTTCCTTTTGTTCTCGGCACTTATCAACACAAGGAAACAGAACAATAAAAACACACACAAAACAAGGCTCCTCTATCCTCGGCTTGTGTGTGTTGTTGTCCTTTGGCAATTGCAGTCTCTCAACTTGTTTTTTTGCGTTTGCTGGCAGGAGAGGCGCACCATACAACACAGTTAGTCCCAGAAGACATCTTAGCAGCGGGGTGTTTAGTGAACATGCCTATTTGTTTCCTGACAATTCCCCCCATTCACTCAAAAGAGCTGGCAGATAGTGTCCATTTTTGTCAATTAAGACAGATGAGCTCAAAGTGAAACCACATCATCAGATGACTGTAACCACTGCGCCTCTCGCATTATACAAACCTCAACTGTTCTATTTCTGCCTTTGTCCTCAAGTGAGTTTGCACAGAAGAAAATGAAGAAGGGAAAAGAGGAAGCTAGTGTTCTCCTGAGGAGCGCCACAAAAAAAATCTGATGATGTAAAATCCTCATACAACAGCAGAGACGGATTCAAACTGTGCGTCATGCTGAATCTGCCCATCTCTGTCAGCCCACCATGCCCTTTAACTGTGTAATTAGACCGTTGAGATGGTAATAGAGGGACGATTTCATTTGCTATGTCATTACATTTCTGCACGTGTAAGGATCTTTGGTCAATTCATTTAATAATTATGAACAGTGTCTCATTACTCTCTGGTGTGACCACTGCTGCTGACTGACTTTCAAAACAAAGGGAGGGAGGGGGGGGGTCTGGTGAAGCCATTTTGTTAAGTCCTGACTGAGGGGAAATTGCTCTCCAAAAGTGAGTCTGGAGCTGAGTGCAATAATAATAATAAAAAAGCCAATAACAAACCATCTAATTGTAATTCCAAACAGATACTTTGTTATCATCTATTCGTTCTGGTCAAAAGAATTGACAGCACTGTGAAATAGCCTCTTGTTCTGTTTACCAGCAATGTGGTGCTGCATTACACATTCAGGAGGCATGCATCCATTTTGCTGAAACAGATACAATCATTGGTGGTGTTAATGAAAAAAGAACTGCCTCAGAGAGCTCTCCCCACTTGTAATATTCCTCATGTACATCATTTCTAATTGTCTCCAATAATGAGATCCCCACTACTGGAGGACCTGTCAGTATGCATCTTTTAAGGCACAGGGTTTTTTTTTTCTGGGGCTGTGAAGTAATTACAGCTGGCAACCAATAGTCAGCAAATTCACTCTTCATTGTTCATTACTGTTTGATGGCGCTGAGGGAACAAGTTGGTTCTAATGGTCACCATACTTCCTGACCTTATGGTCGCATATGTGGAATAATGGACAGTGGGCCTCCGGGCGCAGACACGCAAACAGGCTCCATCATCTGTCCCTCACAGGAACACATTGTGATACTTTTGCCTATTTTTAGCTGCTTTGCATCCTTTTGTGGTTATTTTGTGGAATTTTGTATTCTTTTTGTGTCTCTTTGTGCCTAAACTTGGTCACTTTGTCGCTTTGTGGTCTTTTTGTGGTCTCTGTGTCTCTTTTTTGTCTCTTTGCATCTCTCTGTGTGGCCATTTGTCTCTTTGTGGTCATTTTGTCTCTACCCGTGGTCTTTTAAATTCTCTTTGTGGTTGTTTTGTTTTCTTTTATGTCTGTTTCACCTTGTCTCTTTGTGCTCTTTTCGATTCTCTTTTTGGTTGTTTTGAGTCTCCTTGTGATCCTTTTGCATCTATTTGTGATATTTCATATTTCTGTGGTAATTTGTTACTTTTTGTGGTGTCTTTGTATTATTTTGTGCCTCTTTCTGGTCTCTTTGTGTCTCTCCAAGATCAGTTTGTGGTGATTTTGTCTTCTTGTGGTCTCTTTAATCATCTTTGTTTTTGTTTTTTGTATCTTTTATGTCTCTTTGTGGTCACATTCCCTCTTTTTTGTCTCTTTGCATCTCTCTGAAGTCCCTTTGTGGTCATTTTGTGTCTCTTTGTGGTCTGTTTTATTCTATTTGTGGAGTCTCTATGGGGTTGTTTTGACTCTTTTTCTGTGTCTCTTTGTGGTTGTTTTCTGTCTCTGTCTAGTCACTTTGTCTCTCTGTTGTCATGTTGTCACATAGAGGTCATCATGAGTCTCCTTTGGGTCATTTTGCATCTCTTTGTAGTGGTTTTGTTTCTTTTTTGCATCTCGTTTGCATCCCTGACACTTGACACAGCAGTCCATCCATTTATATACGTCTACCTGCGTTTCTCAGCTAAGTCAGACAGCATATAGGCGAATGGCCATTAAGGCATATTCATTTGTGTGCCTCTATTCTGGATTAACATAAAGTGTAGGTTGCCTACTGTTATTATTCCCCAGTCAAACAACATCGACAGCCAAATTGCTCCAAGTGAAGCATCTGGTTAGTTAAATGTGCCAGGGACGAGACAAGGAAGAGCCTGCAGTCGTCTATTACTGCCTCTCCAACCACACCCACACACTTCACAGTCCACTGATAAAAATAGATAAATAAATAATAAAAAAATCCCATAATCTTCATTCCTTTATGCATTTTCACAAACTAGAATTCCTTTTTCGTTATCTCTTCCTCATTAAAATGTCCTCCCTATATGAGCTGAGAGTGAAGAAAGTGGAGTGGTGAGAGAGCAGACAGCCTTACTGGGGCAGTGTTAGTAAAAAGGAATCCAAATGATGTCGACGTTAACTGAGGGAAGAAAAACTAAATTTGGCACAAGTACCCAAATTGGAGCACAGCGTAAATGTAAAGTTCAGATACTGCGAGTGATATCTGAGTGTGCTTTAAAAAGAGTGTCCAGTGTTTCTACCTCACTCAGAATAAAATTGCTAATGTGAGTCTTTCTAAAATTGTCTTTTCACACACACTGACTCTGGCGCTCTGCTGAGCTGTTCCACCTGTGCATGCCGTGTTACCTTTGAGCTCAGTAAATACCCTCAGGTGCATATAGTAACATCCCGGTGTGCTCCAGACAGCTCTCTCCTGCTTTCTCTCCCTCTCACTGACCCACTCTCCTCCTCAGTCTGACTGGCAGTAGTTAAGAACGAACATGACCCTTTCACTGACTTCTGCCAACCAAGTGGATGTCTTTTTAAACGGTGAGTCAGAAATGAAACATCAACATTAATTCCCTGCTAAATGATCCCACTGAATAATGGATGAGGGCACGTGGAGATATGTAGATTTACACCTTCTACCTTTGTGAGCCTAATTGCTGCCATTCAAGCACATCTGAAGTCGGCCCCCACTTCAAGAGCAGACATGGCTACTATCAGTCAATAATGTTGCCTGAGCCCGTATCAAAGGGGAGCCTTAGCTGTCAGAGATTCCCCGCATTAGCTGCTTGAGCAGGACATCAAAGACAAAAAAAAAAAGGTGATGTTTTTCATACTTGCACATCTGAAGCTCGCAATGGGCATAATGCACCTTAACAGATGCTCCCGTGACATAAAAACATACTCAGGTGCGCACATGAACACACACTGGTCTTATCTTGAAACTGGCAAAACACACTCCAAAGGATGTTTCGGCGCTCCTCACACACAGCGCACACACAGCGCACACACACACGTACAAGCAACAGATTTCCTTACCTTGGTCTGGCAGCTGGCAAACATTAGGGGGTACAGTCATGTTCAGCACGTCATTGACAGCCGTGTCAACATAGTGTCCTCTCTGGACATCATGTTCACTGTCGGTCTGGTCGCTCTCCTCGTGGCCGCTGTCCTTCAGACTGTTCCCCTCCAGGTCCTTGAAAGTCGATGTGCTACATGGGGGCCAGGAGGGGGGAGAGGGAAATGTTGATTAACTGTCACATCACCTTCTTTCACATGCTCTCCTTCGTCCCTGCGTCTCTGATGGTTTGTGACGAGCTGTCCGTCTTTCTCTCCTTGTCCCTTTTTTTGTCCTTTCTATGAATCACTTGCCCTTTTACGTGGTCTAGTTCCATGAATTCAAATATTTTTGTTGTTGTTGTAAGTCTTAGTTAAATACGTCTGCAAGGAACAAAGCCTCGCTCCAGCTTCCACGCTCGCAGTAACCATTAAATAAGAAGGAAGTTTAAATCTGTTGAGAGCCTTTTTTGGATTAAGTGAAGAGTTTTTTTTACCGCACAGAGAGCAGGGCAGCTATGGGTTTGTCTGAGACAGGGACACTTTGGACGGATGCACTGACTTCAAGGACATCGCATTGAACAAACAGGAGGCACTCACTCACTACAATCAAACAAATACTGCAGTAATCAGGAATTCCTGGAAGGAAGATGGATGCAGGAAATGCTGGAAGCATACAAACTGAGCATCTGTCTTGTTTGGGGCTCACAGTCAATAAAGAGGATGGGGTGGGGGGGGCACAATCAACAGCTGCACAGTAACAGCATGATTTCCCTTCATTTGATTTCCATCCCACTGGAACAAATTCCGCTTTACAAACAACACTAAATAGGGGTGAATATATGAACATGTGTTCGTGCGGGAGAGAAAAAAGCATATAGATGAGTTCATGTAGAGGGAGAAAAGAGGTTAGAAAGGAAAAGACAGAGGAGAAAATGAGAGTAAACAAATGCGCGCAAACAAAAAGAAAAGGGAGAGGAAGTGAAGGACAGTACAAGGTAGCTGCATTCCCGAGCGCGAGCCTCACATTCTCCAGCCTGGGAGAGAGGACTGCAGGTAATGCTGGCTCTCTGATGTTATCACTGTAATTGCACCTGTCCCGGACCATAGGCTCACTGGCTCCTGAGGGGATTTCTTTGTAGTGTGCTGCAGAGGCCCACACTTGAATGCTCTTTGTTTACATTAATGCCGGGAATCTTTTGGGGGGGAAATTGCCATAATGGGTTTTCAAAAGGGCCGGGATAGCCTCAAACAAAAGAAAAGCTGGAATGTTACATAGCTGCGGGTAAAAGAGGTAGAAGTGTAGTTTTCCAAGTGAGCCGGGTTACAAAACCGCGGCCTGAGGGCATTATTATATGACCCCCCCATCCCAACCCCCAACGCTGCGTTCCCTGCTACCCTATCTAATACCCTGGTTCAGGTGGACCGGAATACAAAGCACAATGAAAACATTTATTCTCCACCAATGGAAAAAAAAAACTATTTATTGACTATTCATGGAGCTATAAATGTTTTGAAAAACAGTGTAAGGAAAGCACTTGAGAAATCTCCTGAATTAACTAAATCATGGAGTAGTTGTTTTAAGTCATAACCTGATGCGATTGAGGCCACATGTGTTTCTAATGAACCGAATTACAGGAGAGTAATAAGGTTATCTGTAAATATGAAAATCATTACTTGCTGATTCTGCTGCTGTGTGTGCAATCTAATAATCTGAAAGTGAGAGTTTGTGGCTGGTTTTTAACAAAAGTCTACTAAGCGTACTATCGAGTAATGCTATTTATCCCAAAATCTTATCCTCCCATTGCAATTATACTGAATGAGAAACATGCAGGAACACATGCAAACGGTAGCTGTGCACTCATTAGATGAAATAATTACAGATAACAATGGTAACAAGGTGCTGGTAACAATTCCTAATCAACACATACCTTTTAATGAGGTGGGCTCTGCTGTTCACGTAACTGGAGTCAATGGAATAATTCTCCGTCTGTAACAGAACGATGCAGGGGGTGGGTGGGGTGAGTGGGTGGGGTGGGGGTTGTGGTTGAGGGATGATGGGGGGCAACAGAGAGAGGTACTTTTAATAATGGAAGCAACCAAAATAATGTTAGCAGTAATTGGCTTTCAGTTGAAATGTTATTTTACACAAAGGCCCCGGTGAGCAGCCTCGGCTTTCAAAGGGCTGAATCCTATTCTCTTTCAAAGCACACACACAGAGAGGCTGACTGGGAGTTGAGAGCTGAGGAGAGTGCTGCAGTGAGCGCAGCCTCTCTTCTCCTCTTCACCCTCCCCGCTCTCGATCCCTTGCTCCCTCCCTCCGCTGCCGGTCAGCCCACCGCCTTTAAAATGGAGTCATTAGGGCGGACAGACTATCATGCAGACAGAAGGAGAAGAAAAGTTTCCCTTTTTTCTTTTCTGAACTCTTCACTTTTACCATGTTTGAGAAGACATTAATGTAGAGATATTAAATAAATAACTGCAAGAGAAGTAGATGAAATTAAGAGTGTACCAGGGGAATCTTAACTCCGCAATTGCAGATGAAAAGGCTTTCAGAATATGCATACGATAGATCTCTGACCCACATTAGAGAACACAGTTCAAAGGCATCCTACATTCATTTTTTTTTTTCAACATTTGTTTAGCAAAAGGAGAGTGACGAGTAAGAGCACATGGACAGAGGAGTTAGTGTACACTGAGCAGGTAGGCCCTCCTGCGTCTGCCAAGCTTCTACTCACACTCGGTAAGATGTCAGAGGGCCAAAGGGTATCAAAGCCTCTCAAAGGACTTCCCCAGTCCTGCGAAAAGCCAGGATACGACCCTTTCGACAAACTTTGATAAGATGCAGGTGTTTTCTGCAGAAAGAAAGCAGAGCCTTCACTTAAAATTCCGCAGCGCAGATACTGTACCCTGATAAAAAAAAGCTGTGAGTCAATGGCTGACTTCCGAGGGAAGTCTACAGTACCCATACCAAAGGAAAAAAGTCACCCCTATGATAGGAAAGGTTAATGCAGGCATTGAAGCACAGTTGCTGATTATCAAGTGAGCTACACATTTGACACAGGCCTGCTGTTGAAGCAGCAGCGGCCCCGCACAGCTGTCATACATGGTGACCAAACACATTTGGATTAAAACTCAGTGTGCGACTGAGCGCACACTCCCCTTATTAGATGTTAATGGGGTTGAACATTTTGAACTTTTTCAGCATCTGCGTGGAAGTGAGAACACAATGCCGCGGAGCCTGAGCAGTGAGGACGGGGCGGGGGAGAAGCGGTGGAAATGTCAAACATTAGTCCCAGTCTTCTTGGATCACTTTTGATATAAATAAATAAAAAAATAAAACACATAAATAAATAAAAGTGATGCTGGCAGATCACAGCAGCGAATGTGTGGTGTTTACCTCTGGCAAATAGCTCCCATGACCTGTTTGCAGTCTATGAAAAATGTAAGAGCTTGTTAATACGACCAAATACGTGTCTTTGTTTGTTTAGATTCGCGGTATTGATGCCATTTCCCATGGCTTTCAAGAAAACATATACGATGCACGGCATTATTATCCGACTGACGCATCAGCACTGTTTTTCTCCTTAGTTGCTGCAAACTTTAAGGAACTTGTATGTATGTCAGAGATGTAGCTATCGCTCAGTATCCCAGAGGTGCACAGGTCTACCTTCAATCATTAGCAGATAAGCTGTTGTTTGCCATCTCACCTCCTCACTCCTAATTATTTTCACAGGCAGTTTGTGTAATGATGAGCAACAATACAAGGGCAGGCCTCTGATTGGAGTTTGCTAAATTATGATGCAATGTGTTTGCGCTGAAGGTTAGCATCATTCTGTCTCCCTTTACCATTTACCCCTAATTAAACTTTAACTCATTAATACAGAGAAGATAATTCATAAAAAGGAATTTAATTAACATTTTATTATTAGCTCTTAATTTGGAGCACACCATGTTTGTTCACTTGTATTACCCCTGACTCCTTTTGCTCCCGTTTAGCTTGACTCCATTAAATATCAAAGGTAACTGCAGTGGCAACACGCTGCAACTCTGATTTGTTATTAATGAATGATTAGCACATAATATTCATTTACTGATAAATTAATGCCATCTATATGTGGTGTTTTATCAAATAATCATATCTTTTTAAAGATTTATAGATGTATAATGCCTCTATTATAGATCAATAAAGTCATGCAGGAGCAAACATGTATCTTTGGTCCCAGTGAACATGAATTAAACTGCCTCATCTTCTACAGTGGCTGCGCATCCAGTGAGAGCCTAATGAAAATGCAAGGCATGAGTAACAAGGGGAAAACTTCATTTAAAAGACAAGATAGAAAATTTCTTGTGAATGTCACTCTGGCTGCAGCCTGTAATTGGTTTGGATGGCAGGTTCTGTGTAAGCACGGCCTGGAGAGGAAGGCAGTATGCCCCGGCTCTCAAGCTGTTCCAGTCCAGAAATGGAACTGTACTCTCCATAATGCAATTCCCTCTCAGGGTTTTCACATGGAGCTCTCTTAAGTGTGTAGTAGGTACAACCAAGGGAGACACTTCATAGTGTTCAGTGCTTCTGCAGCCACATTTCCTCCTCTGCAGCTGCTCCTTATTCAAGAGACTCAGTGGAGATAACCAGATTTCGTCTATTTATCAAATTGTGAGTGGAAATAAACAAACACCCAACATATGAGGGCCTAACCTTGGGCATTGGTGAGTCACTCCAGAGTGCCTGTTCTGAGGGAGAATCGGATGCATTAGCCAAGACTTCCTGTAAAGAAATGTAATGTCTTCCCCCACATTTCTGACTGACCTCAAATTGGAGGGCATGTCAATATATCTTGCCGGGAGGTCAAGTTTCAGGCAAGAGGATGAGGACTGCTTAACTACAGCGAGGACGCCACAAATGGCTACTTAATCAGGTTGGACAATGTGTTGTTGTGATCTGAGCGGCCCCAGTTTGGCGGCCAGAGCCACTCTATCCCCATAATTATTGTTCCGTTTCATCTGGAGGACTGGAGGGAGGGATGCAGTCCCCGGTGTCGCCGGGTGACTGATAGGTACTGTCAGGATGAGTGGGGAGAGAAGTGGAGAGAGAGTGCAGAGAGAGAAAGAGGGTGAAGATGGGAGGAAATGGGTGAGACTTGACCTGCGGGAGACTTGCGGTCCAGCTGCTGCAGCCCAGTAGCTTTCCCCTTTTCACCCTTTGCTTCTTTCTCTCCAGTAAAACCTGAGGCACAGGGACGATGGGCTCGCTTCTCTGCCACTGAGAGGAAAAAGCAATCTCCTCGCCTAGTTGCTGCCGTAAGATTTGATTTGCCTTCCTCCCAGCGTGACAATTGGTTCTGTAGTCTGGATGCAAGTGTATTCATTGTGTGGGGGCATGGGGAGCACCAGAGAGAAGAGGAGGGGTGGGGAGTGAAGACACCAGTTGTTACACCAGTAAACACCCGACAAGTTCAGCAGATGTCACACAGATAGGAGAGAAAAAGAGAGAGAAAATGTGTCACACAGCCTCCCTACTGTATGTATTATTGAGGCTAATAAAGCACAGTGAAACATTTTTAACAGGGAAGCAGGCTAGAAATATAGGGACAGATGCAGCGACATGCACTGATAACATACTGTTTAGAAAAAGGGATGCATAACATGATGTCATCAGCAATCTGTTTCTTACTCAAAATTGTTATTTATAGAGAATGTTTTCTTTTCTCTTCCATTTAAAAAAAACATGACATGAAGCCAGAGCACTTTCGACAAGCAGTCTGTAGATTTGTCTGGAATAATTGCCATTTATCAAATTAGAGAATTAAACTTTTCTTAAACACAGATGCATACTATCAATCTTTGAAGCTAATTTGAGACACCCATCAGACACAAAGTGGAGTGTTTAAATGCAGAAGGTATTGAAGCAGGGTGGGGCGGGTTGTTATCAGAGTGTGTCTAAAAAATAAGCATCCAAAAGAAGAATAATTGATTACAGTGGCGGATGTTTCATGTCTGTCATGGATGCAAGTCTTTAATGTCGTCAATTTGGCTGACAAAAAACATCAAGCCAAGTTTGTTGTGGATACAGAATGCTTTACTACCACAGCAAAATGCACTGTTTAAACATACAGAACAACAGACTAGACAGAATCAATTAAAACTGTCAGATCGAATTTTGCTGCTTCATTCTGTGTTTGAGCAGTCTGAGGTTGTGCCTCAGCCTTCGTTTGTTGTTGCTGCAGCCCGCTCACGGACTCCCCTCGGTCCCAGGAAGGAAATGTTACACATAATGTGCCTTGTTATTGATATCCCATTGCTAAAGGAAGAGAGGAGGAGAGAGAGATCCAGGGGGTTTACAGGGCAAGCCAACTGCAATTAGAAAATAAAAGGGCTTCATTATCCAGCTAGGTTTGGTTGTGATAAAGTTAAAAGAGTAAGTGATGAAAAACAGTAAGAGAGAGGAGGAAATTAGAACAAAAACTGCACCGGATGAAGGATGGTCAGTGTCTGATACAGCCTGTTTACAGATGCATGTATTCCCCTCATGAAATTTTGCAGTGAGGATGCAGAGGAATGTGTGTGTGTGTGTGAGTGTGTGCGCGAGTGACTTTCTCATCCTATACACTGCGACTATGAAAAGAAATGCTTCACTTTGAGCCTCTTGCACATTCACATTCTTGCACACACAGACTCTCTCTTTCTGCTTCCCTACAAAAGCACGGCTCCAACAATCCCTGACTTGCAGGGCTGAGCTGGCGCCCGACCACCTCGCCTCCGGGTCTGCACCCAGCAGCACCTCTAAGCTGCTCACATTCAGGCCGTGCGACACCCATGACGAAGACACAGACCACCGAGGCACCTGGAGTGGGTTTTGTTTATTATTTTTGAGAGAAGGAGGAAATGCTCTTTGAGCTGCTGTAACCCTCCACCCCTCTGCCCTCTACCCCGACGACCATCATCATCATCACCTTCTTCCCGATTATAGAATTTCCCATAGATCCTCTGCCATCTGCTAGATTATAGATTTCCCTCTTCCTTTATAGAGGGCAGGGCCCCTAAGGGAGGATCAGCGGTAAAAAGGGTGAAAGAGTGCCTGAGGCACAGCCATGGCTGTGGATGAGATTACATTTTCTATTTCTGCCTGCTAAAGGGGGCCTGCCGTGATGAATACAGAGAGTTGTTACCATTTAATATCAACTGGCTCCCCTGCAAACTCAAATTATACACAATCAATTGTGACAGAAGGGTACATGTGTGACAAATAACCTGCCACATTCTCTGCATCATTTCACTTCATCACCCATCAATTCACCCCAAACCCAGCAGCCCATTTGGGAATCAATCATGTTATGAAAGTGAGTGATTCTGTGCTGAAAAGGTTTTTAAAAGCTCCCTTGCTCCGCTGCAGCTTGTACATTTCTGCAGTCTTTGTGGACTACGTGGAGCAAAAAGAAAAATAAATAAACTGGGTGAATTGAGGGCTATTATGAGGTCAATTGTGTCCTTGACCACATGTGTTAAGAGTTGAGTATTGTTTGAGCAAACTAAATAACAGCTTCTCCGAAACACAATGAAACACATTCGCAAACACAACACACTTCCTGCTTGCACTTCCTCCTCATTTTTCTTGCCTTTCCGTGTGAAATCGAACAACTATTTGCTCATTCTGACCAAAACAATCATCCCCGGCTCTCATAAAGTGAGAGAAAAGTCCACCTGTGTATCACCCCCCCACACAGGAAGCTGCAGCAGATAATGCGACTGTCTTTCATTCTGAAACAGAGACACTAGTCCAGACGAGTCTCCATGTCACTCAGGCCTACAGGCTCCACACAAGTCCAGTTAGTAGAGATGTGATTAATTATACATACATTGATAGAAACAACATTCATTATTCATGAACTCCTCAACGTCAAAGCTATTTCCCTCCCTTTCAGCATGATGAAAAGATTTTAAATAATAGGCCCCCTCTGCAGACGTCTGCATTCCAGCGGAGTCGGCTGACGCTAAAGAGGCTTAAGTCAGAGCTGTTGTCTTACCAGAGAATCACAGCTCAGGACCAACATGTTTCAAACTGTTGGTGGCTGTGTGGGTTCCGGGGTCGCTGTTTTTGTTTTGTCTTTGTCTTAAGAGACAAGGCGGGTGCCTTTAAGCCTTTCAGATGGGAGTTTTAGTGTCCACTTAGAGTGAATAGAGGTCTACCGCGTCTCCGGGTACAGGACGCTGGATAGAGTTTCATCCAACACCTGTTCAGCGCTCAGCTCTGCATGTCTCCAGACTTATTCCATCTCCAAGTCAGAAAGAAAACCTGAGTATCTCTATGAGATTACGATTCATGGTTTTACATAGTAAAAAGGAAGGAGGGAGGAAAAAGACCTGACTATAGAGGCTGTTTCCTGAAAGAAATCGGCTTACTTTTCTTAAAGCCTGTGGAGCCTAATCAAACTCAAATAGCAGGCACTTCCCCTTTAGGCAAGTCTTGAGGGATTTTCTTTAATTTGGATGTCAGACCAAAAGTTTTCACATGCCTCTCATCCCAAAATCCACTAATGTGTGTATGGCGCCACACGAGCGAGGTAGGTAGTGTGAGCGCAGCGTCTAATCCAGGTAGATTTATTGTTTTCCTGAAGCCTCTGGGAATAAGCACTATAAACATATGTTTTTAACAGTCATTTAATATTTTCAGGGAGAATTACTAGATAGCATTTTCTCCTCTCAGTTGTGGCCTATATTATCCAGTGTTGACGAGGAGGGGGGGAGGGGGGCACGCTAAATTAGCTCTCGAGGAATTCCCAAAGGTCCCTCCCACCTCCCCTGGGCAAGGCCTTGAAAATAAACATTCAGAGACACTGCAGATTATGTAAACACATTCCTCTTAAATGCTTACATGAGAGCAGTGACTGAATAAACAGCATAAGTTTGAGTCACTTTTGAAATCAGTAAACTTAGAATTAATTTTTGATTAACTCAATACACATGAGGGCAACGGAAATGAGGAATCTGCGAATGTGAGAGGAGAGCTGATCATTGCACTCTGCAACATGGTGGAGCACGAAGCTCGCCACGTTTCTCTCTCAGCAGCTTAAAGGTGGCTGCCAGTCACATTGGTGCTGCTGTAGTCTCTCTGTCTCCCCTCCCTCTCTCTTTTTCTCTCGCTCACTGTGACAAGGCATCTTTCCAGACATTTTAGTTGGATGGAGATTTGCAGCAGCTCATTACAGACTGGGAGGCTCTGTGAGCGGATGCAGTCACTCGGAGATGGATTGAGTGGGTCTGTTTATTGACATGCCTTAATCTGACACTGGGTAAAGGGAATGAGTCACCGCCTCCAGACACACTACCACATCACAGCCACTCCAGCAAATAGGGAGGCAGCACCCAGGATACAAGTGGAACTTCATCAGCGCTCATTAATCCAACTACCCCAGGCCACTCGCTCAAACAAACCATGTTTACACTGCGTGTTGGCTGGATGGAGGGGTGATGGAGCTTTTCAAAGGGCATGTGTGCAGGTGCTCAGATCCGCAGCGCACACACACAAATGCGCATACTGTCACCACACACACAAACATGCACTACAGACTCCAGCTCATCAAAAGGCAACCCGCCCTCCTAACCCACAACCCCCTAAACACAATATCGGTGAACACCAGCTGCTAAAACTCAGTCAGTGCACTTTGTCTCGCAAATCAGAGCTGGTGCACAAATCAGGGGTGGACGATCGGGCTCGGTGCCAAAGTACGCATCACAGAAAGGGCTTTTTATTAAACAGATGGGCACACGAGATCTTTTAGCTCGCGTCACAACAAGGCTACTCCTATCAGTGATCCAGCTATGGAAGCCTAGTTAGCTTTTTGATCCTGTTTGCTGTGGCTTCAATGTGCAGCACATCTGGTGCTAATATTTGGGATGGTCTTTCTAGGCAGCTGTCAGCACCGGGATTGACAGCAGAGTATTAGCTGCCCGCACATCACCACCACATCTTTAAATCCGGCTTGTTAACAGGACTGTGACAGGCTGCCATCAGGGCACAGGCAGAACAAAACAACATCCAACACTAAGTGGTCCGACGCTACTGTTTGTTTTCCATTACGCTGCTGTTAAGCACTTTGTTTGAGAGATGTGGACATGTGAATCCTTTATATTTTACATTGAACTGTAGATTAACCAAAAAATAAAAAAAATTTAAAGCCCTAGCAAAAACAAGAAATATGTGTGAAATGTGTAAGCCAGTCACAAACAAAAATAAATCTTTCTTGAAGAAATGCTCACATGCAGACACGCGGGCGCAAAGGCAAAACAAGCAAAAGGGAATAAACACTGTGTGAGTCAGAAAGGGAATAGCACAACGCAAATTTACAGTGAGGCGAGAGTGTTCAGACACAAACACACATACAGTCGCGGTGGGGGTGAGTCGGAGTGGGGCCTGCTGTCGTCTCAGT
>CAFUXE010003082.1:191948-207785 GCA_903364295.1 Serranus cabrilla
GGTGGGGGTGTGGGTGGGGGGGTTCAGCAGCTGAAACACACAGGGATTAGCTGCACGACTTCATTTAATTTAATTTGTATTAGGGCCGTCTTTGGGGGCAAACATCGTTTTTCACTGTGGGGGGATACACGGGGTCATGGAAAACAGCAACAGACGGTGGAGCTCTGCCTGCTACCCTGCAGTGGATTCACAGGGGAAGGCAAGCCACTGTATTCCCAGGCCTCAGCCACACATATACACACACACACTCGAGCACATATCTTGTTTCCCCCTAATTATGTCTACATTACGCAGTCAAATCTATCCAACTGAAATGCATCTTAAACTCTGCATCCACCTTTCCACAGCTTGATTTCTTGAAATGAAGACCTTGAATCCTTTTGTTCTGCCACCATAAACAACATGTAGTAATTTTCTTGCTTATCAAAGCTCTGCTCTGCTCCGTGCACTTGTGTGTCTGTGTTTGTGCGTGAGTGTTGCAGACACACACACTAAGCTGTTATCTACAAAGAACATATCTTAGGGGTGGATGTTTATCTGTGCTGATGCAGATTGGAGTTCTCTTTGTCTCAGTGCAGTGGTACATAATATTATTTGTCTTTTGTTTTTGTTTTTTTCATAGTTTATTTCTTCCAGGCTGATAGAGTTTGATATCCTATAGTGGAGAAATCCTGTTAGTTACCGCGAGGCATCTAATGTGCTTTTACTTGTAATCTGGGAATTTAATAAATGAAAAGGAGAGGGAAAAAATCTGTGCACAATCGAATAATTCAACTCCCAATTGTATTCTCTGGAACATGACTTACAGTGTTAAGCAGAGGGAGGAAAACAACTGCAGTGAGTGAGTGAGTACCCAACATGCCTCCTCACAATTTACAATAGCTCTGTGGAAAAATATGGCAGCGATCAGCCATCAAGTCTGCTGTAGCCAAAGCCTGCGGTCATAAGAAAGCTCGCTTTCTGTCTTGTGCAGGTGACACGGTCTGAGAGGAAGCTAATGTACCATAGACTTGGAAAAGTAGTTTTATTACAAAAACATCCAAAAAATAAAGGGAAAATGTGTGAGCTGCAGAAGCATTGCTTTGTCTCTGCTAGACAGAAAGGACTGTACTGCTGGAGCCTGTTCAAGACTATCAGCCGCTCACTAGCAATCTTTTTTTTCCTTCTCTCCCCCAGCCCCTATCAAAAGATGTTACTGTGTAAAATGTCAAAGAAAAAAAAGCAAGAGAAGTAATCTCCTTCTCCTTTTTGATCGCAAGTGGAATAATTGGAACCCTCTTAGGCTCATTACATGAGTTGCCCGCCAGCCAAAAGACGGCTCCAACTGCCCCTCTTCATTCATGTTGGAGCTTTGAAAAATATCGCTTCCTCTAGTAACAACTCTTTATGAGATGCAATGACTAGAGGTCCTGGTACCTACACTAACGGCTAATCCCACAATGCCTTTGAAAATATATCTTTCAACTACCACTGTCAAACATCGATTCAGAGGAAACACCAACAATCTGGCTCTGTAATAACGTCATTATGCATATCGCGCTGCACTCCTCGCCCTCGCTCTCTTTTTTTTTTTGCCAATGACGTTCTTCTTTATTGCATAAGGTATTGCATATGTGTAGCCAGTTAATTTGGACCCCTATTACTAATAACCTGGTCTTCATTGTTATTACAACTATGCTTGTAATTATTGTGACTCTAATTACTATTACTGTATTACCCAAATTAACCTTATTCTGGGTTTAGATCACCCGCACTGACGGCAGCCAAGACATGCCTATGAAGAATGGCACCAATGTCCCTTCAGATAAATCCAGTATAATTAGCTGTGTGCCTTACAGGGCCTGTGTGATGGTAATAATTAGAGCTACTGTAGCAAAGGTCATGCAAAACAATTTAGAGAGGATGCCGGCTGCATGGGTAATAGGAAGAGAGGGGGAGCGATAAGAGGAGCTCGGATGAACGTGGAGACTCTTCTCCTTTTCCATCTTTCAGAGATGGAAGACGTATGGTCGTTACTTTACCTCTGCACTTGGTTCATTTTTAACCAATGCTCTCAAAATAATAGAAATTGAAAACCCATTTTAATGGCAAGTAGACTCCCAGCTAACGTAGTTTAAATGGATCCATGATTAGATTTGAGGAAAGTGCTACAGGGTGTATCTGTGAACTGGTATCAGCTGAAATCGATGCGCCGCCTTTGAGGTGTGATGGCTGCCCGTCACCCTGTTGTTCCATCTGTTGAACGTGTTTAATGTGTCTTAGTTATCATTGTTAATTGGGAGAAAGAGACGGAGATGCAAAGAGAGTAAGAGGTGTGTTGCTTTACCCAGGTGCACGGGTTAATGAGCAGAGTCAAAAATGTTGACACTGAGGTAAACAAGTACTCACACTAAGGTACTTCTATTTCTACACTCCCCCCTTGTGGCTCGGCTCTCTCGACTGCTCCCGAGATGAGAGCTCAGGGTTCACAGCCTGGATCCACCAGGAATTAAATCCGCTCCCTCACCTCACCACCATCACACCCGATGAGATAAATAACACACTCACACTCAAATATAGCATCTCAGACAACACATACACTTATGTGAGCTACATTGGTCTCTATTCCCTGTTGCAACAATAAGGGACGCCTCCACCCCCCACGACTCCCAACAACACTTCATTAGCAGCTGGTAGAATAAGCCACTTTTATAGCTTTGCTTGTTAATATCAACTGAACCATGCAATAGCTGCTTAACACAACGGTGTTTCACATGTTTTAGCTTATTTATTACAAATGAAGGACTTTGTTGTCAAAACATTTCTGATTATGTGTTAGATGTGTGCTTGAATTTTTTTTTGCCAGCTCCCGCTTTGCATTCATGTCAGTGCAGCATTAAAGGAATAGTTTGACATCATAAAAACTTTGGCTGTGTTTGGAACTGCCTACTAGATAATTCCATCTAATGCATGTGTACTGCAGTACATACCGAGTCAGTGTGATAGGCACCATTTCAGCTTGTTTTGGCAAAACATGTGCACTTTATAATATATCGGCCACAGATTTGAAAGTTTAACAACTTTATTCTTGCCTGAAAACATCTTCTAACTACTTTCTGTGATGCAACAACAGCAGTATTTTGACAATCTTTTCTTGCATTGTGGGATACAGTCTGATAGTGGGGATTTTTTCCAGTTTGACCTCCTCGTATTTTTGCCATACTGCAGATTATTTCCTCTGTTTGCATTCAGCATACTACATGCTACCTTTTGGCTGTTTTTTTTTGCAGAAACTTGTGAGAAGATGCTAATGCTCGTATCTGAGCGAGGAGATAGTTGGCATACTGTATTCTTTGCATAGAGATCTAAAACCGTGAGCCTCTGTCCAAAGTTTACTGATGAAACAACAGGCTATATATCATTTGGCTTTAAACCTCAAAGCCTTGAGTGTAAAAACGATAAGTTTTGGTTTTACTGAGGGTTATGTGCCAGATTATTTCTTGGCCTGGAGCCGAGGTGGACTTGAGTCTCCATGGATTGCCTGGCAACAACAAAATGCCAGACCATTCCTTTTAAATAAATGGTGGAAAAAACGTGCAAAAATGTAAGTTGGTATGATGCTTTGATGGATGATGTTTCAGTGATTATAAGTGGAGCATGCTGGCATGAGATACTGAGATGGTCTATTTGCAGTCTATTTTATTTTGTGAAAATTGAAAAACATGAAAATAATTTTCAATAGAGGAAAACTGCATGTTTCTGACACTGCAGCTTTGATCAGATTATCTTTGACAAGTAATTTCTGATATTCTAATGATCTTTAATCCATATTTTCTCTGCAACAAAGGCTGGGACTGATGTGTCAAACAGTTCATAAATGTCTGTGTGAAAATGATTAAAGGCAACAAGCATAAAGTGCTGCAGGACATCTGATTTAGCTGCTTGCTTCAGTTAGACTCAACTAGCTGATGAAAATCATCGGGGTGGGAGCCCAGGCATATGCTCAGATCCATATGCCTTTGTGACCGTGGAGATTTAAAAACCATAAATTGTGATTATCATTGATCTCAGTCATCAGATGCCTAATCTCTATGACTCATATCCGCACTGGCCACGTTGGGTGACGATGAAGCGTCCTCCCCCACATCTGAAGTCCCAAACAAGTGTTGAGGGAAGCAGTGATAAGCAGGTCCTTATCCTTTTAAAGACACTCCCGTAATCCAACAGTGGTGGGGTGGAGGGAGGGAGGGGGCTTCAGCTTTAAAGGACTTAGTCTGGATTATAGCTAGTCCTCCAAATTAAACCAAAAGTCAGCTTTCTGCAGTTGCTCATGCAAGCTGGCGACTGGCTTGTTACCAGCATTACTAACAAGGCAAACGATGGAGGTCTATAATTAGAAAATGCTCTCATTCAGCCACCGGGCGAAAACATGTACAGAATTCAGAAGCAAAAACCAACTCGTCCTCACCTAAACTGAAGATCCTGCCTTCCTCTCCCCTTTCACTTCCCAGCTGACCTCCTGTGACTGCACTCAAAATGTCTTCCGTGCTGTGTACCTGACTCTCGCTGCCAACCAGCTTAGCCACAGACAAGCTTCTCAGCCAGGGCAAGGCTGCTCTGTCCCCATTGATGCTGCTTCCCACAGCAAAACAAGGCCAAATCTGGGGCTTAGAGGCTAAAATAATCATTACTGGGTAGCGAACAAATGAAAAGTCAGAACACCAACTCCCATGTCTGTCCCCCCTCCCCACTCTTGGTATTTTGTCTGCTGTCCTATCGCACACTAACAAAAAGGGGGCAGCCACAAATCATTAACATTTAGGATGGACAACAGTACGCTAAAACTGAGGGGAAAACAAAGCTACGACTGGGTTGTCTTTTTTTTCTAGAACATAAAATGTAATCAAGGACAACAAACACTTACACAGCAATAAATTTGAATTATAGTTGGAGAAATACTCTCTTTCTTTTTCTCATGTCCTTGAGTTAAATATGAAGCTAGATTCAAGAGGCAGTTAGCTTAGCTTAGCACAAAGGCTGAAAGAAAAGGAAAACAGCTAGGCAAGACATTTGCAAACCAAAACTACTAAAATATTTCTTAAAATGTTATTATTTTTGTTTTAAAGGAACATTTTAGGAAGTCAACTGTTTCCCCCTGCTAGCAGTGTTTGTGCTAAGCTAGGCTAAACACATCAGAGAGCAACCGAGTCGTCTTGATTCATTAAATAGAAAATAAGTTCCTAATTTCCTAAATGTCATGAGTTTTATTTACATCCACTGGTTTCTGTGCACATAAAAAAACATGGAACTCCAAAAAGAAAATTGCCTAAAAATATGTATGATTGCTTAAAAAAACAACTGGTATATTAATAAAAGCAAAATGGAACAAGGTGTAATTGAAGCAGAGTTAGTGAATAAATGATGATGAGCATGAAGCATGTGCAGTGTTTAGACACTGACCTTAGCAACTTGAAATCAGCCAGCACAGCACCGAGCCTCAACCTGTTGCTGGTTAGACACTAGCATTGTTGCTGACCACCAGCACGCTGTGACCCCTGAAACTGGTGTTTGCACTGACTGAATTGCAGTTGCTAAAGGTGCTAACTGAAGGTTAAGGGACCCTGAGATATTACTAGCAACAGAGACTGATGCCCACTTAATTATGTAATGTTATTACGCCTTCTTTTTCTGCAATGGTATAATTGTATTCCAACTGGGAAACTGATGCCAACCATTGCGTCTCTCAATAAACCCACTCCTAATAATCAGAAAACAAGCGTTCATTCAAACTTTTCCTGAAATTCTGTTAAAATTGAGGATATATTTGGATGGAAACCTGGCTGTGTTTTCTTATTGTAGTGTTTAGGTTCCACAAGATTTTTCCTGTAATGGTTCAAAGAAAAGGTTGAACTAAACTGTGTGTATTCCCATGTGTGCATGAATGTGTTGTATCATACATGTCGATGCATTAACAGCCTGCTTTGATGTAACATTTCCTGGACTAGATGAACCTCTCGGGGACTCAGTGACTCAGTGACTCCTGCCGTGCTCCCCTACAGAGCAGTCAACCTCTCTTATTACAGCACATTAAAGCACGATCCCTTTAACGTATATACGCTGCCTTCCTTTCTCATTGGCTCCCTGTAAGACAACTGGAAACAGCTCTCAAATGGAGAACAGGTACAGGAGAGTAATCTTGAACTAAGGAGGTTACTGGGGAAAGTACTGCTCTCGGAGCAGCCTGACACAGGCCAAGTGCTTTTCATTCATTAACTTGGCCCATCTATGCTGTGGTATGTCAAACGGTAGACGTGAGGGGAAAGTCAAAACGGACGCCCCATTGTGCTCCACAGCCAGACACTGACTGAACCCTGAATATTGTTTTCTGATGCCATAAGAGAGCACAAAGAGGCGGGTGAAGTCGTTATCAATTCCCTTGCAAGGCAATCATAACTATTATCATTAGTAGTGTTTTCATCCTCAGAGCTCAGCCCAGAGTGGATATCTAATCTATTCCCTGACACACATTCTTGTCTTTCCAACTTGACCTGGTATCACTCGAGCAAAGAAATGGTTTCCCGCCTCCCTAGAAACTAGATATGGGCATAAATAATAGGCCAGGGCCCTTTCTGAAAAGCCCTAATCCCAGGAAAACAAACCTGAGCGAAACAGGCCCACCTGAATTGCTTTCAGGAAAACTAGATAATCAAAATGCAAAACAGCCTTTGATAGAAAAATAAGCCGACTTCTAACAACAAATCCCTTACACCTAACATCAGCAAATTCTCCTCCTGAACTTTTATTTGTATGCTGTGTTTGGTTTTTTAATGTAATCACACTGCACACGGCGCTCCATCAATGAGCTATTCTGATTTATGTCAGCCTGAATCAGACTGACTGCTTAGAGCTCTACAGACATCATGAATGAGAAAAGGAGCCACACATTGAACACATTAGGGGTCCCACCATCTCCTCAGACAGGGGGACAATGGGAAAGGGGAGTGGAGATAAAGGAGGGGGATAACAGGGGTGAAGGAATGGTTGGCGCTGATCGGGAAGAGAGAAGGGGGAGAATGGGAGGAAAGAAAAGAAGAGGCCCAAGACACTGGCCGCACAGGGCAGAGGGAACGCGAGGGCTCTGAGAGGCCTATACTCGGTCATAGCCCATTAGGCTGGCTGGGTGAAAATGCTACAGCTCATTACATGCTCTGCCTCTGTTCTGTGGATGAACAATGCACAATTACGCTACCCTGCTGCTCCTCTAGCCATACTGCTGCATGGCTCTGAGGCGGCCGATATTGCTGCTATAGTGGCTCGCCTGCCAACAGCCTCTGTGCTCATCAAACATCCCATACATGCGCTCCCTAATGCGCATCCAGGTTTATGTTTAGAAACAAAAGCGCTGTATGAATTTACTGAAATGAAAGCAGAAACAGGAAAGACTGCTCAACCGCTGGAGCAAACCCAACAAAGGTATAATGCAGCATTTGTGTGTGCAATACAATGATGTTTGCTCCCTATTGTCTGCTTTGCCTTCTTAAAATTCTTTAAAAAGGTAGAAATGTCACAAAGGGAAGGTGCTTTTGTTTTCAGCTGAATTAAGTTTCACCTGATGTAGCAATTATGGCAGAGCTAGGTGCTAACGTACAGCTCCAGACACATCAGGAATAAAGAGCGTGAAGTGTAAGCGGGCGACACTGAAAGTATCGTGACAATATCTGCAATGCAGTGAATAACTAAGCTCAGGATTCAGCTATCCAGCAGCAAATTGCTTCACTTCAAGTCTTCCTCCTTTCCATTCTACAATTATGCATGCAGAAGTTGACATTTAATCTGATGGGGGAAATGCTAACTAACATCCTCCTGCTCCCTCTTTGTTTTAGGCAAAAAAAAAACAGGACACTTGGAAAGGTCATTCTTCCCTGGTGTCAGAGCTGGCTGCTTGGAAAAGTTTCCTTTCACAATGAGTATTGTTACGATTCACAAAAAAACCCTCCCCCCTCCATTTCCCTGCCATTCAAAAAGATACGGGAGAAAGCCCTGGGAACCTTCTTAACAACAAGTCCTGTAACCTGAGGTTCAGCTAAGACAGCACAGCCAAACTAAATTACAAGCCTGATACCCATGAATTTTAATTAATACCTTTTCTCTCTACACATTTGGATGAAATGAGTTTTTGGCCCCACTCAAATCATAATGGTCATTAATAGAGAATTGTAATTACTTTTTTCTCGTTTACTAGGCGAAAAAACATTCTGGTTTTGTTGTTCTGCAGACAGATCAGAAAAAAAATCCCCACAGAGGAGGCTGATTGGAGTCCCTTGTTATTCTTATCTGTGAGGAATATACTGAAGGATGTTTTTCTGTACACTGCATGCCAATACACGTTGTACAAATGATTCTGTTTTAATATTTCTGAGCCAGAGGGACGGAGGCGGGCACATTTGTCTTGACATACACTGGGTATGACAGAGCAAATAGTATTGTGAGCTTCCACTGCAAATAAATTTCACTCCTGGCCATAACAAGTCTTAGGGTTTGTGTTTTTAAACATGACCTTTTCTATCCTATATTAATGTAACTACAGGCATTTTCAACCATAGGCGGCAAAATCTGCATTAATGAGATATGGGGTTATATTTTATATTCTCCTGGAGCCTTCCCTTGTCATAGCTTTTCCTGAGATTTGTTTACTCCTTCTTAGTTTTACTTTACATTAAATACTGCGGGGGTTTGAAATGCAAACTTTGTGAGAAAATGAGTGAAAAACAGTGTGTGATTGCTTCAAAATGGCTTAATAAATCAATTTTCTTGATAGTCCACACTTTAACTTCCCTCTGTGTTGGGACTTGGATTTCCGTGACAGAAAACAGAATGCTGCATATTTGTGTCTGAGAGTTTAATTTGAGAAATAAAAAAACAACGCTGCGGGAAACTCATTTAAATGGGTAATTACGTCCACGCAGCATTGCTTGCAGGGCTTAACAAGGTGCGTAATGATGTCCCCTTCCCCTGCGATAAACATCATCACTGTGTCCATTTCCTTCACTCCATTTAGCCTTCTCTCATTTACGTGTAGACCCATCAACCTATAAGCCCGATGCCATTATACCGCTTTTTTGTGTTTAGGTACGTCTCCAGTAAAAAATCTTTTAACATAAATTGTTGTACGACTAATGCCATTATGTGCCCATCTTCGGCTCCACAAAAAATCCCCTTCCTTTGATGTTTAATAGGTTTACAAGAAAGTTAATTCTTTCCACATGATGGAGCTTTTAAAGTCATTTAAAATATATTTTCCTTCTCAGTGCCGTCGTCTTGAAGCAAGTAAAATCATCTCCAAAAGATGGATGAATGATTAAGTTGATTAGTGCCGTCTTATTTGACTTTTTTATTTTGATGTAATTGTGTGCTTGTGTGTCTCTGGTGTATAACACAGCTTGAAAACGCCTGCTGCAGCTCGTATACTTTGCTGATTTTATCAAGATGTTCAGCCATTTGATGATTTTATCCTGGACTGTCAAGATTTTAAGGAAATAGAGTCGGTGCAAAATGCATACTGAGAGCACCAGCTTTTGTTAATACTGCCGTCTATGCTGCAGGTACATTGAAATAATCATAATGTTTGTTTTTTTTTCCAGGGGAGAAACATCTCGTACTAACAATAGAAATGGGACATTATTGCTTTCTGTAGAGGTTGATATGGTTTGTGCAATAAAATCTCTTCCTCATCCTAACACCACATTTTACAGAGAAAAATAACATGTTTCAGGCAGCAGCAATACAGATTGAGGAAAATCATTGGCATTCTATAAATAGACCTCTCTCCCCTTTTCTCTTCCTTTCTGTCTCTCCTGGTTGTTCTCTCTACAGCAGCTATTACTCCCTCTGCACGCTCCTCACCAGTCACATGTGGTTAAGGACACATACAGTGACATGTGTACATCAGACGCCGTCACTCATGTGTTTTGACTCTTAAGCTCTTTGGCTGGATGCTCTGATGCCGACGAGAGGGTGGCAACCCGGCGGGCCCGGCTGCTTCTGACTGGTTGCCTGGGGTTGTTATGTCATTTCATTGTACCTCTGCAACATCGACAATGACGTGCAGTGATGGGGTGTTGCGGGTTGGGGTCAAGGCTATAAAAACCCAACCAAGTGTAAAACTAGCACTGGTTGTGCATGGAGTGAAAACCATCTTGTTGAGTAATGTCACAAAAATCAGCCTACAGCTTCACCAGCGCCGTGTGTTAAACACGGGGGGAGGAGCCAGCTGAGGAACGCAATAAAGAGGGCACCGAGTACATCACTGTCACGCTGTTAATTTATTTCTGACAGACAAGGCTTTATTTCACCTTATAAACACTGACACTTGAAAAGCAGAGCATTTCTGAAGTCCCTGCCTTACAAATAACCTCTCTAAATAATTAAGAGGTTCATCTGCCACTCAATCAGTGCACGTCTGAAGCTCGAGGAGATGAAACGATTCTTTCTCAAATCCTTTGAAAGGAGGAGAGTTTCAGAATGCAACATACACCTCCCACTCTTTCAACGCATCAAAAATAAATTAAAAAAACACCAGCCTTAAAGATCAAGCAGTTATGCATCCTTTCCCTTATTGCACAATATGTGGATAGATATTGTTGTTTCCTTCCCAGCACGATTAGTCTTTCAATCTCTCTGACAAACTGTTCAACTGGCTGTTTTCTTCCCCATATGGGTTTCATGTAGACACTGGCTACATGCTATTTAGCTTCTTGTACTGTGAATTGAATTTAGGTTAAACATTTAATCATTAAATTAACAAAAATGTTTGTTGATGTTAATGTTAGTTTTCTGATCTCATTCCCTGAGAGCAAAATGGAATTAATTTGAGATTAGGGGTGTCACAACTCCAAATTCACAAGATGATTTTAAGATCACAATTCAATTCAATTTCTGATTACATTTTTTTTAGTACTGAAGGCTTTCATTTTCTGCCTGTTAGAATGTTCTAATATAAATTAAACAGAGAAATACTGCAGAGTGCAAAGTGTGACAACTGACCCCAGTTTCCCCTTAATGAGGAGGATTGTTCAGTTCTGTTGTTTGCTTTTGTCCTCTGTGAGCGCAGAAAGCGGCCATGTTTAATGGAAAAGTGCAGCTGCAGTGACACTGTTTTGTATTAAAAGTGTTTTCTTCGTACGAGCACATGTCTGCAGTGACGTGAGGTATAAGGGGATCACCAATCCTGCTTTTCATTTACATTTGAATTGATTTTCGAATTTGAATCCAAATTGTGACACGTCAAATGGAGAAACTGTTGTTGATGTAGGTGTAAAGGACCAGAGGGTTCTTTCCTTTATGTGAGACTAATATTTATCCCGTTTGAAATGTGTAGACCATAAGTGGTGACATTTTTTAATTTGCTTTGCTGAAAATGTCAGACTCATTCACTTCTATTCACTTCCAAACAGCATTGAAAACTGTGAATACAAAGCTGACAAACAGACGCTGCAAAAATGAAATCAGGAATGAACTTCTACATTTTGAAAGAAGCTCCAGCCAGTCTGCTGCTGCGGTAATGCGTGCATTCAGCAGCAACGTGAGAGCGGAGACGAGTTTTACTTCCACTTTGTGCTTCTCTGCTTTCCATGTTGCCATCTCCCAATTACACTTTCAACCAATTGTTGATGTTCTCTGCTTTCTGTCAATCATAGCGTGTTCAAGTCAACAAACAAAAGCTAAATTATTCTGGCAGATACAGACTGAGATACATTTCAGAGACTGAATTTCTGCACTAAATCTGCACCATCCTCTAGAAACAGCCTTTAAAATACTACTTCTTTTTTTACAATTAATAAGATGCAATGATGCGGGTAAAATATTCCCTATTTCATATACTGTAAAACTGTCGACACTGAGGAAAATCAGATAGCAACTGCAGTAAATATTTAAGTTTTTCATTAGAGCCGTCCTATAAAATCTAATGTTACAATGACAGAAACTATCAGAGAAATCTTATTAGCAACATTTATAGCTGAGCATGTCTTCAACAGCAGGGAATGATGACAATATCAAAACAACATTAAAAGAGTGCTTTAAATGCAGAATCACAACAGTGTTTGATTATCGAATATGTTGGATTATGCCTCTCATTTCTCCTGCTCTGAGATTTCTGAGTCGGTCATAATGATGTAAATGATAATGTCACAGCCCATATTTCAAATAAATGTGACACTCCATAAGAAATATTGTGTGTGCGTGTGTATTCGTAAGTATGTGTGTGGGGGGAGATTGGCAGTTTCAACAGATGTGTAGTATGCGCTGACAGCATGACATCTACTTTGCATGCTCAATATGACACGTTTGAATGCTCCCATGCATATTGTCCTGATGTGAAGTGATAGCGAGGGATGTGCAGCCGCGCTGGAACCACTCCCTGTTGTCTCTCCTACATCAATATCAAAACGTCTTCCTTACTAACAGGGAAAAACAGTAAGACTGGTGCGCTCAGATACCATGGCAGGTTCTTTTTTTCCACTTTCATTTTCTCATTTAGGCTCCTTTGATTGACTGCGAACAAACAAACACAAAATGTACATCCTTTTCTCTTTTGTCTGAATGTGAACCTGACACTACAATACAGTAGCACTGATGGAGCTACAGTATCTTTAAGGAAGTGGTGCAGAGAGCATGTGGAGCGTGACTGCATTGATTATCAATTAAAACATGGAATCTGTAATTTTCTGCTGTTAGGGTTCTCTCAGTCAAAACAGCAACAGAAGACAGAGCCGTCACTGCAGTCAGTTTCTCCCTGCTGGGATCCCTTCAGTGCTCAGTGTTCAGGAAGTTTAAACTGGTAGTCGATTTATCCGCAGAGGTTTCTTCTCCCCAAAGCAAACAGACCTGGTGATTAAGACCAGTTTAACACTGATAACAGCAGTTTCACCTTAAAATCAGCTTTTCTCTGAGGCGGGTTGGCTAACAGGTGGAGGGCCTGCTAACTGAAGGGCTGCTAATGTTGTTTGACTGGTAACTAGAGATTAGGGTTGGGCAATATGGCCAAAATCTGCTAGCAAGGTATATATCATTTTATAGCAACAGTCTGCATTGTTATGGATTATTTGTTCTCTGTATTCAGCTTAGACATGATTTTATTTAGCCATACTGCACTTCAAAATTAATTATTTTCTCACGTGGAACTACCAAAAACAGCCACCTCACATGAGATGACACTTAAGTTAAGAACAAAAGGCTCAAAACAATAAAACTAAAACTAAAATGTATGATCTCAAAATGAGGCTTCAAGGTTCCTGAGAATAATCATTTGTAGAAGGTTTTTCACCTCCTGCTCTGTTTTTTCAAATCATGTTATTTGCAGGGAGCTGGATCTGTAAGTTCAAGAAACTGTGTTGGAATTCAGAGATAACTTGACAATAATGAGTTCAAGCGATAATAGCTAACCGTGGAAACCGTACTGCCAACTCTCTACACATTTCTACAGTTGGTATTTACTGTCATATCGCCCAACCCTATCTAAGATCCAGGCATAAATCATTAATTCATCTTTCATTTATAGTTATATCAAAATAACCACAAAGTGAATCTTAAAATGTGGCTTAAAACTGGATAAAAGTTCTATTCATGACAACTTGTGACATGTGCAAATATGACTCCTCTGACAGGTGAGACACGGAGCTGTCTATGACAGAAACTTAAGATTCCTCTGGGTTTGAACTTTGTTAGAAATATTTGGGATAATGTTTTAAAATAGGTCTAGTTGTTTACCATAAAGATTGTAAGATTCTTTTAACTAAACTACTGAAGCACACTATCCACCAAACACTGCACACCATGTGGTGCAAAGTCGAACCCTCTTTTATTCTAATTAATTTATCAAGCTTTTCTGAATCATTTACCACCTGTGCAAAAGAAAAATCTGCTGATCAATAAAGTAAGATATCTCATTTTCCTGCTATGCTCATTATCTGGAATCACAGGTGTGAGAAGCCTTAGTACACATTACAAATTAAAAAACATTCTAGCCAAAGGCCATTCCTTTACTGTATAATTGTCTCCCCCACCAAGTGATTCACCATAATTAAGCCATGGAAGACAGCTCTATTCTCCTGTGAGCGTTCATATTAGTGCTACCACAGGCAGGTCTAACAAACATCTCACAGCTGATGCTTTTCAAAACAATGGACAGCGTTGTTCAGGGAGGTATATACTGGTACACATTCTCACAAGGGAGAATACAATATACACAATGCAATAGCAGGTATGAGGCCTTCGGGGAGACCTGTCACTGTTATCTTGGCCGTGTCTGCCTGTGTTTGTGTGTGTACGTGTGTGTGCCAGCGTGCTTTGTCTGAAGCAGGAAAAGCTCGACTCCAGCTGCTCTGACACAAGCAGGATGTTCAGTGCCCCATATAAAACTAACAATGGAGGAGAACTCTACATCGATCTGAAATATAATTTACAAACAGACACGTATCCTCTTTACCTCCGTTAGCTAACTTAACCCGACCTCGTGTCCACATTCTGATGGCTATGCTCATTTTAATCTACGTGTTTGGAAAATAAACAAACACAGAGTTATCATGCTGCCCTGGTGTAAAAACAAAAAGCTCTTCCGCCGAGGATAAATGAATCATGGATAATTATGAGGTTGCCCTCAGGATGAAAACAATTTTTTTGGGGACAAAGCAGCCTTAGTAATCACAACAGTGCAGCCACTCGTGTGTCCTAGCCAGTCAATGGGATATGGGTTGAGGACTTGTGGAGTCAAGTGGTTTCAAGCCCAAGCTTGCTCATTGTAACAAAGCAATTATCAGTCATTTCACTGCTGTTTGTTTGTGCTATAAATGGCATTGTAATTACACTGAAAACATTTTTTATTTAAGAGCAACATTTGTACATACTGTAGAGCTTCTGTCTCTTGTAAATGTCACAATGGGGTGGAAAGAAAACAAAGACAACTGTTGTTGCAGTGGGGTTACACTGTCAGAGGGTATAAGGCACACTCCCGCCGCCTCCATTTCTCACTTACTTTCTCAATCACACACACACACACACACACATTCTCTTTTCTCGGTCCAGGGAAAATATGCAAAGGCCGGGTCAAAGAGATGTTTGTCAACATCATGTGCAAGGCGGAGAGCAATGGAAGCTGCATGCTAAACAGGCCCGGCTTCTATCAAGCCAATCAACTGCCTCCAAGCAAATGAGAGAACGTGGTCGGAGCTCAGACACCTGGCATGACACTCATTCACCCCTCGCTCACTGCTGCTGCTGCTTATCTCTCTATCTGCTCTCACACGGCTCTATCAAGACTTCTCCAAGCTTTGCATATGGAATCATCCGAATCAATCTTCAGCCCTATTTGTCTCCCTCTCCACTTTTTCATTAGCTGAAACAAATAAAGGCTCTCCTAATCCTGCGGCAAATGTGCTTTTATTGGATGGTTAAGCCACAGAGACAGGATGCTCGCCGGTTGATTTCTCTGTGCAGCCAGACCCACATTATCTTGGCTGGGGAAAAGGCTGGTGGTGACCCGCATAGCACTACCTACCAGCGAATACAATCACAGCATACGGGTCACTGCGTGTACCTGCTGAATCCCCAACCTCTGCCTCCACTGACCAGATAACTCCACAGGACAACCCCCCACAACATTTCTCATTCCTTCCACCTGTGTTACTCACACACACACACTCAGTCAGAACCAGCACAGACAGGCCCAGTAAATCAGCATGCCTGTAAGTAGGTCTCATTGACCCCTCAGGATCCACCGGTGCCTGGATCTCTCTGGATCATCCAGTCAATACATCAATATCCATCTTGTGTTTCTTGTTTTAAGGCCCGCGCTCCCAACCC
>CAFUXE010003082.1:207803-230083 GCA_903364295.1 Serranus cabrilla
ACTGAATGTCAAACGGAGATTGGAGTCATCAATTACAAGCGTGTGTGTGTGTGGAGCTGGAGCGTATTTGCTGCTGTCTATAGGAGTGAGCATGATACACATTCTTATACAAACACACACACACACTGACGCACATTTTTTCTCTCTCACACACACAAACATAAATGCCCCTTCCTCCCATGGGACCAAGGAGAAGTGGGTCGTGAAGAGAAAGGTTTCCCAAAGAATCCAATAGACCAACTCGCACATAAGAAAATCTATAAACTAAAGATCAGCTGGTCTGCATACACTCTGTCAGCCTGAATAGTCTTCAGAGCGTCAGTGCGGTGCTGGAGCCATGCATGGTATGTCAGGGTAATTCAATGGCTGGCTGTGCAGAGCGGCCATGCAGTAATACTGCAGCCAAATGGACAACAACACAGATAAAGCATTTAAGCAGTGATTATTCTTTCTGCTAGCACCTGAAATGACGTGTGGCGGAGCTGATTAGCCGGGTCAATACATCTGGCAGGTGCTCAGACTCCTGCTTTTTTTTTTTTTGCAATAGCTCAGCACAGACAAATAACAAAAACAAAAACAAGTGGAGTGAGAGAGGCCAAATAATCCACTTTGTCAGGCCTCCAAATTCTGCTTGGCAAAGCGTTCCCAGTCACAGGTCAGCCTCAGTGTCTCGGCCCTTTGAAATGCCTTGAAGGATTCAACTCAGATCGACTGACAGAACGTCACACGTGCCATTTTAAATAGCTCAGCTTTCCATCAATAACAGGGAGACATTTCACTGACATTATAATCTGTGGCACGATGGAATGTGAAATATCACAGGACCTTGAGATGTGTTGAAAGGTGATGCATTGATTTTCTACAGCTCATTCTTAAGATTCAGCTTGACCAAGGACACCTACTAATAATAATTAATGGAAAAGGAAATCTAATAAAGCTGACTGGGTTTTTTTTTTCAAACTAAACCTCCCCTTTTCCTGTACACCCAAAGCAGCCCAGCCAAGGATTTAGGACAGAGCACAGCGGATTGTATCTCACCTCTGGCAGTGGCATGCCGTTGATGATGAGGTCTGGCTGCTGGTGGCCCTGCCCAGTGAACGGGTGCTGATAGCCATGGTTGGGAGCTGCATTGCGTGAGTTCTGGTTCTCCACGTTGAGGAAGGTGCTCTCGGAGCGCCTGCAGCCCAGCGGCAGGCTCTGCTGGTGGTAGTCGAAGTAGTTGAGCGAGGAGGTGAGAGACGAGCAACTCACCACATTCATCTTGTCCGTCTCCTCGACGTCTCGTGGCACCAGGCGGATGTCATTCTTGCTCAGCTTCTTCTTCTTGCTGGACTTCTTCTGGTTGCCATATGAGTACTCCGCCACCCTGCGCAAGTAGAAGAAACTGAACAGACTCAATAAAGCAGTGTTCTGCCTTCCCCTCCCCTGTCCACACGGTCAAAAAGCGCGCCCGCCATGCCAGCTAGGGCGCTGTTCGACCATGGGTGCCAGACAAGCGCTCATTGCCTGTGTCCAGAGGTGGAACAGCACACTTAAGTGACCCCCCACCTCCCGGCCTGCAATGGAGCTGTTATCCCTTATTTGTTCGCATTTGCATGCTCAACAATCGACATGTCACAAACAGGCAGACAATATGAAAACATGCCAAAAACCACAGAGGCAAAGCAAAAGAACACAATGGTACTGAGCAGCACTACCGGTATATGCAATCATATTCAAAGCACACAACCCACACTAATTCCTTTTTTTCTTTCATTATCAAGCGAGCCCACTAGCAGCACGGAGTGCACGAGAACTGCAGATTCAAATTCATTTAGCTGCTCTCAGTGGCTGCTGCAAACTTGAACCGAGTATTTTGACTTTAATAAGAGCAAATGAGCAGCACAGCCATGTTTTATCAAAGGATCCTCAGACTGGGGGAAATATCCATTCTTCGCACAGCCTTGCAGTTTTCCACAGTAGAACAGATGCTACGTTCTCTATAGTGATGACTACAAACTTCACTAAACAGATTCCATATAATTTGTGATGTTTTTTACCATCTGCATTACTTCAAACTCTGGAGGAGGCCATTTTTAACCTCACAGCGTGGAGCATATGGTTTATTTTCTGTTAAATCCCACAACAAAACTACAGTTAGCCATGAAATTGCAATATCTGGAATGTCTCTGTTCCTGCTTCTCGAACGTCTCAGCCCCCACTGGCCTCTGTTCCTCACTAAAATGCATCTCTAATCCTCTGTCGCTTCTAAAATCAGTCTGGCTAAGACGCACCACTGTAGTTTGTCTTTTTCATTTTTCTTTCAGATTGCATCTTCAAAACAGCTCCCTCCCCCATTCTGCTCCCCTTGATTCAGAGGAAAGAAAATAGGCAGCTGCAAGAGTAGAAAATACTCCATCTCTTTTTCATTTATCATTTTAACATGTTGTCTCTCTGCTCTGTGCCCAAATTGAAATCTGGGAGGGGAAATCTTCAGAGTCAGACAGAGTGACAGAGGACAAGCAATAAATTGGAGATAACTGCTCCTCATATTCGAGGTGGCGACTGAGAAGCAGAACACATCAGTGCTGATTAAAGCACCCAGCAGGGAGAGTGGCTCACACTAGGAGAGTAAAGTACTGAGAGCAGTTTTGAATTTGGAATTTGTAGTTTCTATTACTGTTTATTCTCTGGAGAAAAAAAAGCATATAACTGACATTAAAATTATGATATTGCATGTCAAAACAGTGGTCTCCTTCTGAATCAAATCAGGTTTGAATAAAACATATTCAGAGTATTGTTTTGGTGATGAGAAGAAATGTGCTTCTTCTTTTTAAAAACAAAGGTGAATGGAGCAGGTCTGCTGTCTCAATCATTTATTTTAATATTCAAGCTCTGCAATTCATAAAGTGTTAAAAACACTTACATTAGGTGACTAAATAGAACATAAGAATGATTATTAAAAAAAAAAATTCCTAATCTCAAATGAGAAAAAATAAATAATCTGAGTACTACTGGGGGTGTTTTTTTCATGACTACATGCTTGAAAAATGGCCTAAGTTAACTTCGAATTAACAAAATTATGTTTGGAGCAAAATATGATTATAGCTTCAGGTTAAATTCTCAAATCCAATCTATATGTAAATTTATAGTGGTAATGTGGCACAGGGAAATCAAAGCCAGAGCTGATGTTCAGATTGATGAACAAAACAGAATGTTCAATATGCAAGGTCCGGAAAATAATAATCTACTCCTTTCCAGGAAACTGGGTAAACACTTAATAATGATGTGACTCTAATGATGTTCTGCTTTTTTTATTATCTAAAGGGTATTTTTAAATTTTTGTTTTTATTTTTATGCTGTTGCTGCAACTGTTCCTTGGTGCAGAAAAAAGCAGAGGGAAATGTGAGTGATCCTGGAGGACTGTCCATAATCACACTGGATTAAAGCTGATAACAGCCAATCAGCCATGGTGGACGTTAAATAATAAATGTCTGGGACTGCTATTGAACCAGTGGGACGTTAATTGTCCGGCAGCACACCCGCAAATTGAACATGACAGTTGAACCGTCATATTTATGAGTCAATTGGTTACAATGGAAGGATTAAATCAATCAATCACGTTTCCTTAACACGGAACAGTGGGCCTCAGCAGAACGGCTCTGATTTAAAGTAGCCTGCCTCATTTTCAGCTGCTGGGGGGAGAAATCTGCAGTCCTCACATTCAGGCCTCTACATGCTGCATGACAAAAGCAATGCACACAACTCAGGCACGATCGCGGACACGCGCTCGGGCACGCTCTCCCTTTCTCACTCTCTGTCTCACACACACACACACAAGATTGAGTCAGTACCTGCAGTTGTACGTCCGGATCTCCTTGTTATCCCTCTTGCACTTGACCGCCACAAAAATCATGGTGACAAACAGGATGGCTGCGATAGAGCCCAGAGCGATGATGAAGATGAGGGACAGGTTGACGGGTCCAATAGGCTCCTGCGCGTTCAGGTCTGGTGAGAGGTAGACCACGATGTAGGCCGAGGCGGACAGGGAGGGCTTGCCGTGGTCCCTCGCCACCACTGTGATCTCGTAGGTAGATTTGGCGTTTTCTCCAAACATCCGGGTGGAGCGCACCTCTCCGTTCACCTGGTCGATCTCAAAGAAAGCCCTGTCCCCCTCTGAGATGGTGTAGGTCAGCCGCCCGTTCTCCCCCTCATCATAGTCGTCTGCTTTCACCTGGGTCACCATGTAGCCCACCCCAGCGTTTCTTGGGATGGACACCTCCGCTGTGCCATTAACTAGAGGAGGGTTTGTCATAACAGGTGTGTTGTCGTTGACATCCAGGACAACAATACGCACCGTGGCGTTGCTGGATAAAGAGGGGTTACCATTGTCTCTGGCCAAAACTTTGAAATCAAAAGTCCTGGTGTATTCATGGTCGAATGATCTCATGGAGTAAATGCGGCCTGATGGGTTTATGCTGACATATGTGTTTACATCCATGTGCTTAATCTCACCGGGGACTATGGAGTAGGAAACTGTGCCATTCATCCCCAGATCCGGGTCTTCTGCTGAAACCGCCAGCAGACACGAACCGGGGAGGTTGTTTTCCATCACCATCTCTTGATAGTGCGGTTTGAGGAAGTGGGGAGGGTTGTCGTTCTCATCTGTGACTTTCACTACCAGAGATTTAGTGGCGCGTAAAGGAGGCATGCCACTGTCCTCCGCCTGGATTGTCAGGTTATATGTGTCCTTCTGCTCTCTGTCCAGCCTGCCATCAACAAGTATAGTGGAGAAGCTCTCATATTCTTGCAGTCTGAACGGAACATTGCCCTGCAGCCTGCACTGCACTTTGCCGTTTGCCCCAGCATCCTTATCTGACACCCTCACCAGCGCAATGACATATCCACGCTGCGCGTTCTCACTAACTTCCACCATCTCTGTGTTCAGAGAGAGTAAACTGATGACAGGTGGGTTATCGTTCGTGTCCATCACGTTCACTGTGACTTTGCAGTGGGCTGGGATCGAGTTGGGACCTAAATCTTTAGCCTGGACGTCAATCTCATATATCTGCGTGGTTTCATAATCCAAAACCCCGTTGACGGTGATGATCCCGGTTCTGGAGTCAATTTTAAACGCGTCCCTCGTTTTCTCGGTGACGTAACTGTTGAACGAGTACACAACCTCTCCATTAGTGCCCTCGTCGGGATCCGTTGCGTTCAAGTCTATGACTAATGTATTGATGGGGGAATTCTCCATCACATTAACAGTATACACAGGCTCGTCAAACACAGGGTTGTTGTCATTAGAATCAATTACCTTGATATTTAACTGGACCGCGCCTATTTTAGGAGGGTCTCCTCCATCTTCTGCGCTGATTTCATACGAATAGTGAGACTGGGTCTCCCTGTCTAACGATTTTTGCACAACAAGCTCAGCAATTTTGGACCCATCCCCTCTGGTCTTTATTTCTAGTCCGAAAAGCTCATTTGGGGTGATGGAATATGATTGCACTCCAAAGATCCCCGAGTCCGGATCGCTTGCCCCCTCTAGGGGAAACCTGGTACCAGGGGAGGCATTCTCAGAAATCTCAATGTCAATGTGGCTCGTTGGGAATCTGGGTGCGTTGTCGTTCAAATCCTCTATTTCAACTTTGATGACACAGATCTCCATAGAGTTTGACATCACTTCTAGGGAAATAATGCACTTTGGGTTCTGTCGACAAACTACGTCCCGATCTATTTTCATTTGGGTTGTAAGGATTCCGGCCGGACTGAGTTCCACCCATCGTGGCTCTGAATTGGAAATAACCCTTAAGTACGGGGGCTGCGGCGCAATCTGAAATCCTTGCTTTAGTGCGTCCTTTGTCACGTTTCCAATCACTGACCCGGGCTTCATCTCCTCGTTTATTCCATACTTCAGGTTGATCACAGCCTCAGCCCCGACCCAGAATAACAGGAACACAACAATTAATTCCATTTCCTTGGTGTACATTGTACCTGTTGAGTTTTTCTCTGCTTAATAAAGATCTTGATAATTACGCACAGGAATTGCGCGTCAGAGAAAACCGGGAAAATGTTCCAAATGATTCATCTCATTCAAATGTCCAGAAAAGTGTGTTAGGTGACGAATAGCTCTTGTTTATGCAAATTATATCATGGTGTGAAAGCTATATTTGTAACAAGTGCTTGAGCCTATTTCACTCTTCTCAGGCAGAGCACATCCTCCGGTCTACTGCAGCGGGCGAAACATTGGGGACGACAGATCTGTGAAAACATGCTGAATCTCCTCACAACAGTGATTTAGCCGTGTAAATCCGTGCAGCTCTTCTCAAGCGGCAAACTGCTCTTACACATGACTCATATGATGAACTGTCCATTTTCAAGTGGGCTGAAAGGAGAAATTCCTGTGAGCAAGTCCACAAAAATGTTGAAATCTTCCGTGCAGCTGAAGTGAATGGGCTCAAAGAAAGTCCGTGTTAAATTCTCCGCCTTGATGCCTGCATATATTTAAGTCGCATTTTGGATAAGCATCTTTCTCTGTGACATATATTACAAGCAGTGTATGCTTTCAAACTGCACCTCTGCTGGAAAAAAAGCTAAAAGGATCTGCAGTCACAAAATTATTCAACAGCTTAAGTCCGGATATCTGTGCCTAAAGAACATGGGTGCGATTGCAGGAATGTCTCATCACATCACTGAAGTCCCGATTACCTTTTTAAAAAATTTCCAGCAGATTTAATCTCTCATCCCGTCCATAACTCTTGAAGCTTTTACTTACTAATTAATTTCCTCACTTGGAAAAAAGACTGCACGTATCCCGATAATAAGTCCATGCAACATAAAAAGAAAAAATCCGTTGAAAATGTAGCCAAAAGCCAGTGGGGAGGAAACGATGCCACTGTATGTACAAACGCATCTGATGTTGGGCTGCAGCAAAGTAGAGGCACAGCAGCCTAAATCCAGCCTGGTTGAGGCAGAAAAAAAAGAAATCACCACTCGTTGCCAGTAGGCTGTCTAGTTGACTCCAACAAGCGCTCCTCTCGCTTCACTGGTGCACACTGGCGGACGCGCAGCTCCGAGCCGAGCGCTCAGTCTCAGGACCTGCAATCCCCTCAGCCAATCAGGGGTTACACAGGAGGGCTGGGAGCTGCTGGTGGGTGGGGCAAAGTACAGCAATGAAACACGGCCAACTACCTGTTCTCCTGCAGATGGACGACTCAACGGGCAATTACAGCGTACAAGTTGAAACACGGAGCTGTGTATTAGATGATCGTTAGAGCAGCGGTTTCCAAAATTGGGGTCTGGGGACCCATGGGGGTCTTTGAGACGATTCCATGGGTGCCACAGCGGGAAAAAAAGACTAATTTCTCCCAGTGGAGGCGCAGAGGAGATGCTAAGGATAACTTTTCACACGTTTGTCTGTGACTGTAGCCAATTATTTGGAACACGTCGTATTTTAGAACTTCTCAGTGGGGACCCCGGAGGTGATGGTGGACTCGTATGGATCCGTTTAACCATTTGTGGCGCGTTAAAGTTTGTGCCACAGCAGACAGCAAGAACCAAACAGCATCCTCTGCTTCCTTTTGCTGCATATTTTAACTTGCAACTGTACGCATTATATTACATCACTTACACACTAACCTGGCGCTCCTGTGCGCTACGTGCACCACGCCTGAACCTAAACAACATGATGAGGGATGAGGATATTCAAAATAATGGAAAAATAACATAGATTATGGTGTCCATCAAGCAGCATGCTGGGAGGAAAACTAGCCATGGGCGAAATAAATAGAAATTATTTAAAAAAAATAATAATATTAACAAAAACATTCTGCTTATAAATGATCAAACTCTACTGGGCCACACAAAGTTAAATATCACATATACTTAAATGAAATAAAATATCACATTTAAACATTTAATAACATTAAAATAAAAAAAAATATAACAAATATTACAATTATAATTACGTCAATAATTGGTTTCATTTAATTGTGTGAGTTTCATAATAGAAAAATACTGTCATCCTATGTAAAAATAATAAATTGCCTTCACTGTAATTAAATCGTTTGTGTTTGTCTAAAGGTTAATAATGAGCCGGTGGACTGTGACCTCCAGCCTGCAGCTCATAATCATGACAAAAGAAATAAATCAATTATTTGCTGTTATTCAGTCGTCACTTATCTCCGTGTAACTCAGGTCGACATCATATTGAGGCTCTTCATGACGTGAACATTTCACGCTTCAATATGAAGTTCCCCCTTATTGCCTTGCACATATTCTGTCTGCACCCCTCCCTGAAATCGCACTCTTTTCATTCAGATAGAAGCGACACAGCCGGTCCACACACACACTTTCTCTCACTCTCTCTCTCTCTCACACACACACTCACACACACACACCCTCCTCCCATGCAGCCAGCCTGTCCTCCTGCCTGCATGCTCACCAGCGCGCTCAGCCGCCGCCATCACATCCTGTGGAGGGCAGGCCGGTTTCAAAGTCACAAGGGTGACACCTAGCGTCCGCTCGATTCTCTGATTCCAGTTTCTCCATGATTTTTTCTTACCCCCAGACTATTTTTTCACCCCCTCGATGAAAAACAACAGCGTGCCACAAGAATAACAATGAAACACACTGACAAATCAATTTCCTCTTTATATTGGAAGAGAAGTCGGCAGTTTGACCACAATTAATATGCTGTCCAACAGGTGAATTAGTTCTGAGCCATATCCAATCATTGTTAATCAATAAAGAGTGATTGAACTGTGTATGGAAAGGAGAATAAGGTCATTGTTGTGTAATGCAGACATGTAATTCACCTTATTTATTTATGGTATTATTTATTACAAATACTTAAACTGTGTCAGCCAATTAAACACTTGGGGCTGAGTAGTAGCAGCATCACTGGGCCATTTTAAGCTACTAGAGGGCTATAAAACTCTTGATATGATTCAAAATAAATGTATATGAACATCTGTGTTACTATATCTTCTCACCAGCACCTCTGAATAACACTGTTGTAAGATAAAACCAGAAGAGGCCACACTATCTTCTGAAAGTCACTGTTAAATGCCTCAGATGTGATATTCTTTGAGTGAAAATATCTCCTCTTCTCTTGCATAATGCAATCACATCTTGACAAACAAGCAAGTACCAACAAAGCAACTTGTTTGCTCTTCCGTAACACTTTTCAAGACATGTTGCAGTCGCATAAGGAGAGCGCCAGAAGAATCTTTAAGCTCATAAATTCTTAATGTCAGCGAGTTAAACAACTGCAGGCGACGACAGGGGACTTTCTATTTCCTCAGGGCTTTCTGATGGCTGCATGTACAACTTAGTGCATAGTACGTTTTTGTATTTCTATCAGTCTGAGGCGGTGTTACAGGCGCTTGCATTTCTGGCTGAACAGGTGCAAGTTCTCCCTGGTAACAGTGTCAATTAAAGAAAAAAACTTTATTGTTGCATGAGAATGATCAAGAGACTGCTTGAACGAGCGATGATAAATAAAGCGTGCTTTGGTTATTGTACCTTGTGTTTTTCATGTATTTATGTGATTAATCTTGTTTTCTAAGAGAGTAAACTGGTTCATGTCAAAAGCCTTGGGTTGCTGTTAACCCTATAATGTGAGGGTTAAACATCCTTGGGCCTAATTTGCAGTGCTACAGCGCCCGATGAGTGCTTAAAGTGTTGCAGATTCTCTTCCCCTGCAGTTAGGAGAGCAGTGTGGGGAGAAAGGCAACAGCACCGCCTCGAGCAGCAGGGTTGATCATAAACTATGGCGCAGTGATTTAGCCACAATGTATTTCTTTTTCTCAGAGAGTGGTGGCATATTTCATTTATGAGCTACAATCTAAATATCCTTCCTGCTGTTGGCGTTCTTTTGTGTCCTTTATTGATTTTACTGCGGCGTTAAAATCCTTAAATTCTCTCTTATGAGCGGTGATGTACTGAATGTTTAGCATCAGGGTTTGTTTACATCCCCATTATTCTGGTTAGTGAAAGAAAAGGGATGGTTGACTCATCTATCGGTTCTTTTAACTGTCAGCTCTTTGAGCTGAGGAGTGTCTGACTGACCACACGTCATGTTCTGGCTGTTTTTCTACCACCGTACAGTACATTCTCTGATACAGCTACCAGGGGTGTAAATATAGACGGTACATGCAGTTCAGATACACTGGGGCCTGTGTAGTAGGGGGCCGGAGAGAGAAACAATGTGTTGGTCGAAGATAGGGCCTCTGTGAGTGATTCAGATTTCAGGCTCGGAAATACACCTGTGTTCAAGGAAGAACTCACATTATGCTGAGGAGAGACAGTTTTCTTTCATTCATTTAAAAAAATATATATGTTTGGTAAAACAGTGGCAATCTATGACAAAATTACATATGCTAACATACTGATTACAATACAATATTCTATATAATCTATGAAAAACTATAGGAGGAAAAATTCCTATTCAACTGAATTAATAATTTCTTATTTTGTAATGCATTTTTGTCACATAATGATGAAGACTGCTGGGTAATATGTATGTTGATGTTAATATGATAATAAGTGTTAGTTTATTGACACACCGCTGTGTAGGCATCATACATAATATTTGGATAACCTTTATAATCTGTATGTAATATGGTGTGTATATGTTTCTATGTCCCAAAAAAGTTGGGTTGCTATAATAATGTAGTTAATACAGAATACAATGATTTGCAAATCTTCTGCGACCTACATTCAATATATACAGTACAAAGGTCTCATATGAGTGTGCTGTCTCATATGATTTTAAGTTGGTTGCAGCTGTTTTTAGCACTATCACTCACCTAGGAGACAATTAAGTATCTTATCTTACCTAACATTTGATGAGTTGTTATTGAAATTCATGCTAGTTCATATTGATATTGGAAAAATGGGTAAAAAATACATCTAGGGTAATTTATTTGCTGTGCAGACTCCATGTTGTGTCTGTTTATATATTCGAGAGAAATGTATCCATAATCAAGGATCAATATTTCTTTCTTTACTGTGAATGTATGAATGTCTCAAGGTATTTCTAAACATACATGAAGCACTGTGTGTGCTTTAAGGCAGTGCAGCGGCTTCTTGTTAAACTTGAAGACAGCAGCAGGCAGAGCCGGGCTATTTAAGTCCATGGGAATTTCACAACCTCGCACTGGTTTTTGAGCGTGTTTTTGAAGCATTTGTGGTGGAAAGCTTGAACCAGTGCAGTTGAAAGTACACAGAGAATGACTGATTTTATTTCATATCAGTTTTTTCTTTGCTGCCAAGGAATGGCACACGTCTGTAGTCTGTCCCTGCTGCTTGCTTGGAAAGGAATATCTAAGCTCCTCTGACAGATGCTGGCATTATCACCCCGATGTCCTGCCCGGCACTGGAACACGGCCCGTGCACAAACACGGACTTACAGGAGCTCGCACAAGACAGCAGAGACAGACAGCGGAGCATTGATTCCGAATGAGCAAGATGGCCACGCTTATTTTGGCTGGAGCTGAAGATGACGTTATTATTATGGTCCTCATCCATACAGCTTCTCAAAAAATTGATTTCTCCTGAGCACCCCTTGCCAGAGGCATAAAAAGGAAGGGGAACTGACAGGCTTAATCTATGGGCCTCTCGTCAATGACGATACGCCCTCCACTCCATTCCACACTGTGCCTGTCCATGATACATCAATTAGTATCAACTCTCACCATCCATCTACGAGTTCACAGAGTCCCCTGGCCTCACCAACATGACTGGAAGTACAACTCAACAGCAAAATTGTTTGTTTTTTCAACTATTTCTCAACCAACTACTTTTTATTTCTTGTTGTGCTGTTGGTTGTTGTTGTGCTACTTTTAATTTAATCCTGTTTTTAATCCTAATTTCCCCAAAGCACTGGCCTGGGACCCCCATCGTGGTTGACTTGAGAGAGTACAGCTCGGCTTTGTGTCGTTCAATCAGTGTTAATACCACTCAATAACATTTCTTTTCCTCCTCGTCTCTTCACCGTGAATCAGTCAGTGGAAATAAAAGTGGAAGTATTTGTGTTTGTGCCTATTAGGGGCTCTCTCCTCTTTTATCCATCAGAGTGTTGCCACAGAATAAAACTTTTCTCATGACTGCTGGTGACGCACTTGTTGGACACAAATGTTGCCTCTTTTAGCAGCAAGAGAGCCGCTCTTGATTTTCACAGATTTGATTTGATGTGTTCTGGTAGAAATGTCAAAGGTTTTCCTGAATAGCCTCCATCTGCTCTCGCCTTGCTTTGCCTGACACGTGCAGGAAATGGATGCGGATGGTGCCGTATTAAAATGGATGTGGACCTTGATGCATACAGATGCAAATGAATGAAAGGATTGTTGAGTGCGGCTGTTTGAAGTCGCATGGTTGGTGGGGCTCCTGATCATCAAGAGCTGCATTGATTTAATATGCAGTTTGTTGTTTAAACAATTAATAATTAGTAACCCAATGACCCATTTGCTTCTGAAATGAAACATGTTTAAGAGAAGCTTGTTGTATTTGTGCATAATTGGTTTAGCTATTTATGCTGTTAGATGGCAATTAACAGACTTTGTGTACAATCCTCTCATGTTTAGAGCCAAATGTGCTCTCACTGTTTCTCTTTGAATATCTGTATGATAAATAGCAATTTAAACTCTAAATGGCTATTTGTTAAAGTACTCTCTTTAGAGGGGAATTACTGTTTTAGAACATTAGCACTTCACTTTATTGTACGTTATTTAAAATTCTGCTGGTGTCATTTTCTCTATTTTCAAATTACTATGCGATAAAGCTGGTCTAAAAAGTCCAATGTGAGAAAAAAAGAGTTTGGTCACATTCCTTTTTTGGTTCTCTTTGTTAGTTAGTTAGTTAATATGTTTGTCAGCAGGATTACAGAAAAAACTTGGCTAAACTGTCATGAAACTTAGTGGAAGAATTAATTACGGGCCAAGAAAAAAAACATTACATTTTAAAGTGGATCTGAATCACACAAATTGTGTATCACTATGTTAGCAGTGCGAGATCGGGGGTTTGGACTTGGCGGAACAGAAGCCATATAGCTTAAAATCCAGTCGATGACAGTAAAGTGCAATAGTAACAAAACATAGCTAACTTCAGAAATGTGACTCAATTAAAATCCACATTCATAGTAAAATTATCTGGCCGAGCAGACACATGTAGTTCCCAAACTTCATACAGAAAGCAGAAAGCTTTTTGTGTGGCTGTGGAAATATAATTACGTGTAAAGTGACTTATTATAATCCTAATTATCCAAATATGAAATGTCTAATAAACAATGCAATAAACTCCACCACAGACAAAGGTTATTCCAGTCTAAATATTTGATTTTTGTACATGTGTACATGATAAAAAAGGGTTTTTCACAAATGCATGTGTATCGTGTTGCATGCTGTCAGTCGATTAGTTGACTAATTGGTCATTCTGGCTTTAGATGTCTTTGGTTTAGGACAGCCCTAATTAAGTATAGGAAATATTTTCAATGTGTAAGTACAGAATAAAAAAGCTGCAAAGCTGAGATGAGATTAGTCATTTTTTAAGCTTTTTTCATGCTAAATGACTTCTTTCCTCTAAACCTATGAACACATCTCTGGAAAACAGAAGAAGTTTTGCAGGACTCTGTTGACAAACTCAGTTTTAACATGAAATATAAACTGACAAATTAAGAATTTCTGTGTAGAACAGCAAAAGTTTATTATTTGTATAGTATAGTATATAGTATGTTATATTTCCAATGTGTAAGTATATAATAAATGCGCAGTAGTTGGCATATATATTCTAATGGCATATATAGTGCTTGTGTGGTTTGCACATTTGCATATCACAGCAGACCGGACTATTGGCCTTGGCTGTCTGTGCTCTCCAAGTGCCCTTCTAGTTTCTCATTTAATGTATTTCTCCCTCTAAAATAAATGTAGATATGCATTCCTGTGCAGAAGAGTTCATAGAGGAATATACAGAATATAATACAATCAATCATTATCAAAATTGGTGAGACAATTGAGCATTCAGAGAAGCTACAGTATGGGGCACACCACAACATTTTGGTTCACTCATTGATTTTCTCTTCTCTGCCTGCAGGGGCTCCATTTTAAAGAGAGCTTTACAGATTATTTGGAGCCTCACATCATTCTTGATATTTGCCATTTACAGTTGTATTTTTCCCAAATCAACAAAGAGCTGCTTTAACACATTTCATTTCCCCCTGAAAAGTATTGACCCCTGAACAGCATTCTTTAAAATATACCTAAACTGGGAAATTGAACGTTTTACAGTAGCCTTGCATGCTTTAGGCAACACATGGTGGTAAAAAAAATATTCTTTGAGTTGAGGCGTTTTGGACCCAGCCTGCTGTATTGATTACAGATTTTGAAGGTGCATGTTTTATAATGCTTGGCTGTTTAAATCACCACATTTCACATTTCCTCTCTGTTTCCATAGCATGAGGCACAATAGGCGTAATCATGGACACAATACCAGGCCGGAGATTTCATTTTGATCTAATTATCCTGCTGTGCAAAATCAGCTGCCTTTGTTTAGAGGCCTGGTTCTGGTAAAGAAGCAGAAAATAAAAAAATAACAAAAAAGCCACAGAAACCTCAGGCTCTGAATAGACAATAGACAGGATCTGTGAACACAGAAGTTTCTGTTCACCTGGCGTACGGTCAATTAGCTTTGTGTTGCTGTGTTTATTCAATGTCAGCTCTGATTAATAGGCACAACATGGTGCATAGAACACCTGAAAATGTAGTATGGTGCCTGGGTGGGACATTGTTGCCATCTGATACCATCTCCACAACACGGTGCTTATCTCGTCGCCCCCCCTTGGGGGTGTTTACAGCTGTTTTCTCGTCAAGACAAATTAGTGCGGCTGTGTACCTCTTTCACCCCCTCAGAGAGCAGCGGTGAACGGAGACATCATGGTCACTACCTCTCGCCGTGCTTTTGGATTGGTGCATGCTTGCCCATGCTTAGCGGCATTTTAACGTTGTTGACATATGTCAGTTTTAAGTAATGTGATTTTTTGTATTCGTAACCTGGGGATCCAAGAAGAGGATAACATATTGTTGGGGTTTTTATTCCCTCTCTAATCTGTCTGTCTAATCTAATATGCAATTTTTTTTTTTGAGCGGCTGTGGCTGATTTAGCTGTGGTAATACTCTAAATCCTGACTAGCCTGACCAGGCTGCGTGCTGTAAAATGAGAGAACGAGGTTATATTCACAGAGGATAACCTCCCTCCACATAACACACATACTACACACACACACTCAGCCTGCCACTGCTGCTTTCTATCTCCCAAACACACCTAGAGAAACACTTTTGCACATTTCTACTTAAGACAGAAAACTTGGTTATACTACTAAAAAGATTATAGTTTTACTCTAACAAACTTCCTGCTGGTGAAAAATTAGATTTTGTTGAAAAAAAAAAGACATTTCCTTCCACAGTGACCATGACAGTGTTGTTAGCAAACCCCAGGCGGGTAAGCACAGCCACTCCTGCAGGCACCCATATGTTGCCTGCATGATAGATGCAGGAGCACGAGGGGGGTCATGTTTATTGCTTTTCATAATATGCCACCAGTGTTCTCAAGGTAATGGGGACTTTGCCCTATGATTGTGCCAGTTTAAAATGGTACACTTCATCACCTTAATACTGGGCTCGAGCAACATTTGATGGCACAGGCTCCATAAGGCTCACCACAAATTAGTAGGTCGTAGTTATTTCCGCATTAGCTTGTCAACACCTCATCTTAATTTTACCGCTGAACCACATCTGAACCGTATAAATGGAGACCTCGAACGCTTTGGCTGCTTGTGTCGAGAGGAGATAGGAGGTGAGAGTGTGTGTGGGTGGAAGCACACAGGCGTATTTGTGTCTGCACCACTATGTATGGATGCGAGTGTGTGCGTGTCAGCATGTGTCAAAAAGGCATTCTCCTCCTCAGATGAGAGATGTGAATTCAAAATAACAAACGCAGAGATAGAAATAGAGGGAGAGAGACGGCGAGAGTGAGCGAGAGAGAGAGAAAAAATAATCTCATGCTATGTTATCCCTGCAAAACCTGACAAACCACCCCCGAGACTGATCTGGCTTAGCATTCAGTGTGGTTAGGGGCTTGTTTGTGCTCCTATGATTGGAGCAGGCTGGCTAAGTTGGCCTCATAACAGTCCAGTCACAGTGGAGCCCAAGTGGAGTCACGCTGCCTAGGGATGGCAGGCCTGTCTCTATCTGGCCACAGATATCAATAAAGGCAGCAGTGCAGTCTTCTGGGAGGCTGGACAGTCCAAATTTTCTCCCCTGAAGGAGGGTTATTAATTGTCCCGATGTTGTATGTGGTCTGCCTGCACAACATGGTTTTTTGTGGAACATTCTGAATTCCAGGCATGTATCCCAGAATGCAATTAGTCCTCTGCCATTAGATCAAGCGACACATGTCTTCTCGCCTCGTGCCTGGTCTGGAATTACGGTGAGGGGAGGGAGAAAAGAAAGAAATTAGTATGGAAATTAGCTGTCTTCAAAGCCTTTGGCGTTAAAGGTGGTGTAAGGTGCTACAGGAAGGTGGCAGTTCCCTTTGCAGATATCCGAGTAAGAGAAAACGCAGGGATACAGGAGGATTGATTTCCTTGGGAGACTCATATCCCTCTGTGCAATGTGGGATTAAGGAAATGGCACATGAAAGGCATATCATGCTGTTTAGTATACACTAATTGCGCATGCGGTACGGAGTAGTCTGGGATAAGCAGATTGTATTTTAACATCACACACTGATTTTTGATCCATGGAGAGTTGGAGGTCCTTAACATTTTAAAATAAACACATTAGAGTTTGTAATCTTTACTCGAGCCCAATGGAAACAAGCCCAGGCCTGAGAGATGAGTCTGCTTTGCCTTCTGATGCTTTTCTTCACTTCCTCTGGGCATTAGACATGGTGACAAACTGACACATGTTGAAGCTCTTCTGCAGTAAACATAAAAGTCCTTAAACGTGCAGGAGCTTCAATCTAATCTAATGCAGTTCAACCATAGATTCAGTGCAGCAATATACTGTGGGTTTACTTTAGTTACTGAAAATTAGAGCAGATGGTGACAGTTGCAGCATGCACACAGCAACAACAGGCTAACTTAGAATAAGAAACAAACAGCTGACTTGGTTTCAAAGTGGACATGGTTTCTGTGTGAAGGTCCTGTGTTTGTTTAAGGACTTTCTCAGTTCTTATTTATGCTGCCTCACGTCATAATTAAAACGGTGATAGAGGTTGTAATGATCTGCGACTCCTGGCTTACAATTAAATGGGTTATCTATGAATTACAGTGCATTGAGGGTAAAAGGTATAACTATGATCAGTGTATGAGAAAAGCCAAAAAGGGGGAGAAAATACACTAAACTGCACCTCCTACAGGTCAGAAATAAAAATAAACATTTGACTTCTCAATTTAGAAAAAAGATGCTTTTTACTCAAGCATTGATTAAACAATCAAATGAATGCATTACGAACTTTATATCTATTGGACTTCCAGCTCTTGGCTCAGAGTTGATGGGCTGTGCAGTGGGTTATAGTAGCCAGGTATGTGCTGAGGTCAGTGCTCTTTTGAGCTGTGATAAAACTGCAGTGAACATTGTGCCACAGTGTGATAAGGTGTGAACACTGTGGATGAGGATGAATTGTGTCTTGACCCGTCAGCTACAGTGTGGTACAGTATGAGTCCTATGTATTGTAACACAATACCTAGTAGCTTTGCATACACTGATACAGATAATATGTGAACTCTTGCAGTTACTAAAAAAGGGCGGTTTGCTCTTTGTATTCATTCAGTTTGAAGACAATAGCAGTTTTTGGTGTTTCATCAATATTCAGATGCTTTTGAATTATTATTTATGCAAAGATTGAACCTGCATGAAGCTGAAAGGTTTAATGTTATATTACAAAAATACTTCAGACTGCCTGGTTAAAATGAGGAAACAATCATGGTCATGGGTAACAGAAAGACTTTGTGGTCAATGTTAAGGAAAAGATACAAGAAGAGCAGTTTCCTGGGTCAGAGTCCTTGGTTTGATCCATTCATTCACCCTGACCTCCTCCATATAACCTCTACATTATCGCTCTTTATACTATGGGTCGCAATAAGCTGCTTGCATGAACAACGTATGGAGGCGTTTTTTTTCCTCCTTTGTTGGTATGAGGAGTTTTGTGCTGTTGGTTTGAAACTCCTAGCCTTCAATCATCACGAAGTTTTGGCACAAACACACGATAGTCATTCAGACTAGTCCCAAGTTTAAATACATTCATATATAAAGTTTACATTCTACATCTCTTATCTATTTGTATTTCAGCCACATGCTGCTTCAGTTCCTTTTTTATTCCATATGACCTCAAGGCATGCTAAGGTCCTTAATACCAGAATATCGAAGATAATTGCTCTTTCTGGCACCTCCTGGCTTCATTATCTCTCTTACGATGTAGTGGGGTGGTGCTGCTTATTTTGGCAAGAGGCAATCGGGCCCCGAGGCTATGGGAATTCCTTTCCCCCATGTGTCAGCTAATGTTTACCGAGGCCTGAGGACTGAGGATGGATCACAGGATTTCATAATCCACTGCCCGTACAGTGGAGCAAGGGCAAAAAAATAATTCTCTTTGTGTCAACAGTTGTTTCATTCATGGGTAATTTCCCCATAGCTAGCCTCACGCTGCAGTCAGAGATAGAGAGAAAGGAAGAGATAGCAAGAGAGATGTCCACACTCAAGTGCTCTGCTTCCCTGGAAACCACTTCATGATTTGGTTGTAAAGCCTCGCTATTTGTATTCCACCTGAGTTGTTCCTCCTCATTCATGTATTTTAACCAACCATGTATTTGAATTTATGAGAGCAATATAAGTCAAGAGATGCAGATGATGTCAGCAGTTCTTAAAGGGAGGGGGGGCATCTATGGAAACGCTACTCAACAGTTTTCTTCTTGCTCCCTGGCAATTTTCCAAGATGTAGTTCAGGATCAATGCACTGTGGAAGTGAACTCTGAATGGCAGCACTGGAGGTAAAACTCACTCAGACCTGAGCACAGACTGTGTAAATCTGGGTTTCAGAAATGTGATATTTCATATGGTATAGAGCAGCAGTGCTTCATCTTTGATACTTTCTGACTATAGTGGTCGATGGGTTTTATCACACATAAGAAAAGCAAGTCCTGTAGAAGGGACAGCTTTGAACACCCACAGAGAAAGCAGTGTAAAATTCATCAATGCAAATTATGGCAAAACATATTTTTTCATGATCTTTTTTTTTCACCATAAAAAAAGACCAAAACTAAATAAAAGCAGTCTTTGAAATCAATTATGACAAAATGTATTACAATTTTAGTAGTAAGTAAAACTAAACAACAATGTAACAGATGAACAGACAAATTAACTTATTGTTTCAATGCAAAGTCTTCTTCAAAGACCTGTATGCAGCTGCAGACGCCGCCCACTGGACAAGAAGTGTTACCGTTCCGTACCTTTCTGATGCTAGCTATCCTGATTAGCAAGATGCATCCATAATTCACATAACTGGCTGCAAAAAACTGTTAAGTGAGCAAAATGTTACGATAAACTTTGATGAACTGAAAACACACTGAGAATGGATCAACGTTGTACAATGAAAACAAACAAAAACAATTCACAGCTATTTAAATATACAGTGCCATGGATATGCATTACAATGCTTCTCCCCTGACTGACAGATCTCCATGGTAGCGACTTCCTCCCCTTTTTAAATTTAAAGTCATGCCGAGTTTACGTTCTTATTTATGGGAATACATGTTTCCTCTTTCTTGTTCATGAGGCATTGCTTTGTGCAATACCGCACACAACTGTCCATCAGTGAATATCAGATCAAAACAGCAGGAGAGATGGCTGCACTTTGCACATATACAATATAAAAAAAGGGACCTACTTGTGAAAACATTGCTCCATGGCACTACTAATGGTGAAAAACTCCACAGGGTGCCTTTAAATTATGCACTCCCCAACTAGCACACAAACACAGACCATTTGTCTTACCACTGCCCACCTTATTAAGTGTAGTCACACAACAGAGAGGCTACAAACAGCTTCTTCCAGCCTCTGCTGCAGCTCCACTGTTAAACTTCCCCATCAATATGTGTTTATACTGCTGTCAGTGGTGCAACCTGGGTGCTCCTCTGCTGTGTCCCTCACTGATCACAAAGGTGGAACAACTCTACACTGTTTGCAGGAGAGCCATCGGGGCCCCTTGCAGACCTCTGGATGTACATTCTGTGCATACTCGTGTACTTTTTCTCTCCTCTGCTCTTGACTGATATCTGGGCTGCACAGGACTGCAAAAGCAGGATCATCTTAAGGTGGATAAAGAAGGACTTTCACTATCATAACCCTGTGGATTAACCGGTGCCTTCTCTATGCTGATATGAAAGTGCACTGCATTGCAGGCAGAGTATATGAGCACTGCAGGCACAGTATATAAGTCAAAGGTGCATTGTTTGGCATTATATCAGTGTGAATGGGTGGCTCACAGTGTTTTGTTAGATGACTTGTAAGGTGGCAGAGGTATGCTTCAAAAAGTTTGTTTTTAAACCAATGTACAAAGGAACAAAGTGATGGCCAGACAAATGAAAAGGGTAATATTACCAGCACAATTCCATAAATAGCAACAATAAAGAAGTAGAATAGCACTTGGAAAATTCAGACTTCCATCAAGGCCAATGGTGCAGTTTGGTGTATTTATGAGCTTTAATGTGGATGCTACAAACAAGTATTGTATTTTATTGCTCAGTGAGTTGAGTGTTTAAACAATGGTTGTTGTTTCAGGTTTTTACAGTGAAGACAACTGATCAGGTGAGCCATGAAATATGAACTTGAACTCTTTTTTCCAATTTTTCTGACACCAAGTGAAAGCATCACAAATGCCAGAAGTTAAATATATAGTTTGTGTATCTGCCCTGTGATTTGGATGTGCTCCAAAATGTAATTTTCCTTGGCCCATGCTATACACCCTTCCACCAAGTTTAATGAAAAACGGGCCAGAAGATTTTCTGTAATCCTGCTGACAGACAGGAAGATAAACCGAACTGAAAACATAACCTCCTGTGCAGAGGTAATAACAATAGAAAAATGAAACAGAAAAACAATAACAGGGAAACAACAAAACATTAAAAACATCTTGGACCATCATTGACCGCCATTTAAAGCTACAACTTATGAATTATTCTTGCACCTTCTGTTTGCTGCATTCATGTCATATTGCATTGAATGTAAAACTGAACATCTAAGAGGGAAGAACAGTCACATCGCCCATCAGAAATGTGAAATTTCGGACAGCTGCACTGCCTCCCACTTCCTTGAAATCATGGCTGAAGCATCAACACACTGGTGCCAACGTTTTAGCAAAGCAACATTGTTGCCAGTTCAATGTAAATACAATCCAATATCAACACGATCACAGTTGATTTAGTTAATTAAAAAAGGAGCTATAAAGCCAACACGCAGTTTATTTATATCTGCTTTAGCCTGCTAATTAACAATGAGAAATATGCGATGACATTTTCACCATTTATATGATGTGACCACGAGCCTAGCTAAGTAAGTAACTGTTTTTAGCAACATGGAAATAAATCTACATGGTAAAAACAGGTTGCACCTACTCGTCAAACACAACAAGAACGTAGCAACAGTCTCATGCTGCGTTCCAAAGTCAAGGAATTATCCTCAAACGGCTGAATTTGAAGGAAACTACGTCATCGATATCCAATGTCCAGGACCCTCCGAAGGACAGAGTCCTTCTTTTGCCGAAATTCCAAGGATGCTTGTGTGTATCCTCCGTGCTCCTGGCTTACCCATAAAGCCTTGCGCACAGCGGCCGACCAGGAGATTTAGAAATGGCGATTGTAGAAGCAGGGACGCCGGTTAAATGTAAATATTTTCATGATTAAAATAAATATTTGTTCAGTATGATAATAATATAGGAAGGAAACAGGAGCGCCAAACATTGCAACACACAACAGCGCAAATATCCATTATCATTTATTTAATTATTGTTTTTATTATTATTTATGTAATAAATTATACAAAAAATAATAATAATATATATAATTATATATATATATATACACACACACATTTTATCTTTAGAGCGATGTTCAAGATACTGAAAGATACTGAAACTGTTTAAAAAAATGGAAAAATGTAGCTGGAGAAAGAAAGAATATATTGATAAACACAAAAAATGAAAAGCAGTCAAGCATTGGAAATGTGTGTGTGTGTATATTTATATAT
>CAFUXE010003082.1:230119-247369 GCA_903364295.1 Serranus cabrilla
TATATATATATACACGCCGCACACCTGCACACTTGGAAGGCTGTTCCATTAGTGCGTGATACCAGTGATAGGAAGACTCTGGCCTCGTCTCTGGAGGACCCGACTCTGAAAGAAGGATCTCTGACATTGGGGAACAGTCTCAGTTATGATATTTTATTTTCCTGCAGGTGTTGGTGTTGTCGGCCACTGGGAGGCAGAAGGTCGTGTCTACTACCCCACAGTCAAAGTGTTACAGAACAAAGAGGAAAGTGACTCAGCAGAGTCTTTCTTTTGCAGCTTTGAATTTAAAGTTCTCTGTAAAGGTGACCTGATTAGGCATTGTTCCAGCTGGACCTCGTTAGGTTAAAGTGCACCTAATAACCTTTGGCGTGAATGACAAGTTTCATTAGTTCACGGCACAAGCTTTTTGCGATGCTGGGTCTCGTCCTGTCGACAGGGGAAAGCTGTGAATATGGAAAATCTGTTATATGGCAGCAGAGACGCCACTCATTGATTCAACTCCTGTGTTCTCATATGTTTCATTAACGTTTGCAAGAAAATGATCGATTTTAGCAGTATGAGATCTGGTTCAGCTGGGGGCGGTGTGTGAATTCAATTTGGGCCTCAGGTTGACAGACTATTTGTTGACAGTATTTACACTAGGTGTGGCTTATTACATGCCTAGTGTGTGTGTGTGTGTGTGTGTGTGCACAAACGGTTTATACGTGTCAGAGTCAATAGACATCATGTCTGCACATGATGGGTCCTCAGGGCATTTTGTTTTCCTCACAGTGGGCTCCAGATGCAAAGAGGAAGGCTTGGATTCAATTTCACCTTCTTCAACCACACACACACAACATTTATATCACATTTTCTTCTACATGCGCTGTAACTAAGTCATGTCAAACTGCCACAGTAGCCCGGTCTCACTACCAACTCGGCAGACGCGGACGCTCCGTCATGGCCCCTGGCGTCGGATACCAACCCTTCCATTAACTTCAATGTAAACCCATCCGAGGCAATATCAGAAGCTTAGAGTAATGGATGTAATATAGAGAGCATGACCCTTAGTCAAGTGGTTTTATTGCTCAAAGTTAACCCTTTCCTGTAAAGTTAATTTTGAAAAGCCACTATGCATCTAAGTAGCGGAAATTGACACATTGTGCCTGGAAACTATTCTCCCATCAAAAACGACCCCATAGGTTGTTTGTACAGGCAGCAAAAAAATGTATATTTACATTTAAGATTGTCCTCCTTGGCCTCTAATGAGTGTAATAATTATGAATGATGGCTGGGTATAAAACACAGAAGTTGCACTCAGAGCCAGGTGGGAGGGGTGGAGGACTTTCACCCAGGAGAACAGGGTTCATGTCGAGAAAACAAAGTAAATCATGTGATTTAAACATCACTAAACCGCTGTGCCTCATGGTTTTGCATCACATTTTTACATAACTATGTTACTTCCGGTAGTCATCCATGTAACTACTTCACTTCTGGCATTTACACACATTTATTTACTTTTTAAACTGTCTTTTATCACGCCTTACCACGACATTTTTTGCCCTAAACCTAGATCAGTAGTTTTGTAATGTTAATTCAACGAAACTACAGCTAACATATAAACCTTATGTGTGTATATAATGACAAAATGCTCATGTGGGTGATTTTGACAAATGCTCATATGAGTCGTTATGCTGGTATTGACGGATAACCTTTCTGTCTTTTGGGTTATAGATCTTGTTCCCTGATGCGCTAAAACGGAGCCAAAAGGGGCCTTTGATAGCTGTGATTTCTGACATAACAATGTAAACAAGAGAACATGGAGTTGTAACACATCAGCAAATCAGGGGATGATACAAATCATCCGTTTTAGGGACTAATCTCAATGACCACAGCAACACTAAAACCTTAATTCTGTATTTTCTAAACAAAAGGCGGTGAAGCCGGCGCCCAGCGAAGTGGCTGCCCCCGCCCTAACTGCAAGCTCACAACCCCTCAGTGTTAGATAAGGTTGTAATAAGATATAGTCAAAGCCTGGCAACTAATCTGATATTTCACCTCAGTGAGAGATAGGAAAGATATAAAAACGTATTAGGAGTGGGCACTAAGAGGATTAGAGTATGGAAACGGATGTGTGCCGGCGTTTTTAATCCACTCATGCTTAACCCTTTCAAGCTGCCCAATCTGCTACACGCAAACAATGATTATTTAGTGTTGCTTTCGAAGGGAGTCGTTGCTGCTGTTACAGACCAGCGGTCTTCCCCACAACTCCTTCCTCGATCATGTCATCTGGTTTTGTGGGACTGGAAAAAAAAAGGTGAGCAGCGGACTGACAGAGCTCCGGTTTGATTAAGATTCTCTGTCCTGTGACAACACAGCACGGGCATGTGTCTCCGGTGAATTACTCTGGATTGAAGAATGACATTTGGCGGTTGGTTTAGCAGCTGTGTGTGTGTGTGTGTGCATGTGTGTGTGCATTCGTTTACATGTGCGTTTGTTCAGGTTGGACCTGTGCATGTTTGGGCAGCCACCCACATAGCTGTGTGTGTTTGAAGCTTTACATATGTGTGCGTGCAATTTGATATGCTGTGTCTGTGTGTACGCAAAGCGCCTGGTGGCTTAGTGCAACCTAATCTCACATAGCCACACTTCGAGGATGTGAGATTAAATACAAGCAGACTGTAGAGGGCAATTAATCTTCCTTCCACAGCTTTAATTTCGGGGTGGGGCGATCATAGCACAAGTGTGTCGAGTGAAAGGTGAAAGCACACGTATTTGACCTTTCGACATATGTTAACGCTGATATTAGTTTCAGGGGGGCAATGCCGTCCGAGGAGCCTTCCAGGAGGGATTGTTGCAGTGGAAATTAAGTCATCACTCTGGGAGAGACAGCTGTTACACGGGATATGAGCAGTCAAGCCCGAGAGAGACGTCTTGTTCTGTCATCCAGGTCTGCCCCGAAGGGTGGCGCCCAGCAGCCCACCAATCGCCGCTGTCTATCGAGACATGACCCGAGTGACTGCCGCGGAGCTCAGAAGAAGCACGTGGATGTAACCTTACAGAAGGGCACGGCCATTAATAAACCGTAGTCTGCTGTGGGTGGCGGAGACAAGGGGAAATAACAGGTGTCAATCTTCATTACATGTGATCTGCCGCCTCTCCAAATTTCAAATTATTCCCCAATTAAGAAGAAAAATGAAGGCAAGGATGCTCTCTAAATTTGACATCCTAATTAATTACTTCCTTCACATGAAGAATTGACTCATACTTCATGTCACCTTGGAGCCCTCTTGTGTGTTTTGCATCGCAAAATTAGTCAAGAGAGCTGCTTGTAAAATAAAAGTTTTCTAAGTGGAGTGGGGCTTTAGAATGTTTTGACAAGTTATAATAATTTAATTATAGCTGGCTGTTTAATTATGTGTATCTGCATAATAGTATATGCCAAGGTATTTTCATAAAACACCAATAAGTAACAGACAACACACTGGTTGTGAATATGCCACAGAATGAAACGCAAGAAAGGCAGTGATGGCAGAACTCACTGAAGACATAATTGGCTATAGTGTGAAATGGGCTCGAGTTTTATTATCAAATCAGTTGTGGTGAATTAAAGCAGTGTCTTTCATCCTGTCCTCTCATTTGTTATTTAGTTCCCTCATGGCATCCCTTCGTCAGTTCTATCCCAGATTGTAACAGGCAATTTCATTCTTACAATCAATTACAGGTTGATTGTGAATGGTTTACGGTGAGGGGAAAAATGTGAAAAAGATTGGAAATATGATTATACTTCCATGGGTAATTGTACCGATATAAAAAAAAAAAAAGGTTTTATGACTGTTTCTTGCTGTCCTTCTCTTCCCCTTTCTCGTACACACACACACACACACACGCACAGACACAAATCACCACAAATATAAAGTTCTTTACAGGCAGCACAACAGATTTTTGCATAAATTTAACTTTTCAGTGTGTCCTTGTGAACAGCATAGTGATAGTTTTGCAGCATTACAGATGGCTTGATAAAAAAAACACCACGGAAAAAAACTTCCCTCATAATCATGTCTCCAACATGACAAGTGGATGGGAACATTGCACATCATTGCAGGACTTGGCTCCCTCTGCGTACAGTAGTGCACCAGTCAGAGCGCCTCATGCATGCTGAATGTATGTCATTCTAGCTTACAGCCATCGCCCTGCTTTGGTGCAATTTTTACACTTGGCAGAGTGATTAACGCATGTGAGGTGCTAAATCTGGGTTGCCCAGAATGCACCAGTGAAAGATGGAGTGCTAGTCATCCCTTCCACCTTTTGCCTTCTGGCTTTTCCCTCTCACACTGTTTATCTGCTGGATTTTCTTTTCTTCTGATCATCACCAATAAACAAATATTTACCCCTGAAAGAACAGCCATTATTTTAATTCATTTTCTTCCTGTGTGTCTGGATTTCTCTCAGCCACAAATGAGGATTTGATATTGCCCTTTTCGCTGCTATATATAAAATTTGGAAGTTAAATGGCTCAAATAACCTTGCAGAATTGTCGGCAGGGCTTCCTGTTCAGTGAACGCTCTGTAAGCCGCAGCACTTCTCAGTCTTCCTGTGTCCCCGACTCAACTGCTTAGCAAATTGTCAGACAACCTACAAAGAGAATTATGGGCCCTGAGGGGTCTTGGGGAAATTGCACCACTGGCAGTTTTATCTGGGGGAGCTGCAGGGCCTAGACAATGCTCCACTTAAGTATGATGACAGACTAGAGGGGATGTACCCTGGCCCTTTCTATAAACTTCACAAAACCCTCACAGCTGAAAACTAAAACTCCTGGCATCCCCCGCTGAAGCTGTCGCTCTAGGGCAAAAGTCAACTACCGTATATTTAGCTTATCAGGCAACTTGAAGAAAGAAAGCATATAATTTCTCTGGATGTGTTCCATTAGCAAAGTAAATTTAAATTTTGCCCGTCTATAGTCTCATAGCATTATACAAATAGTTTCTTTCCATTCATTTGAATGGTGACAAGTAACGCACTCGACAGCGTTGATGAATATGCTGCGTGGAAATCATCCATCACAAGTATGGGCTCTTGCTTGAAAACAAATCAAACTAAAAACCCAGACGGCTGACTTCCACGGTGACAGACTACAGCCAGCAGGTCGGCGTGCGTTCGCCTTTGGTGTGTTTACATGTAGTCTGCTGCAGGGGATCATAACAGAGGAAGATAGACCTCTAAATGCATGCACAACACATTCAGGGGAGCGCATTCGCTTTGAAGTGGTTATTAATACACAGACAGAAAATTCCTGCAGGGATCAAGACGAGACACCAGAAAGACACAGTAGCACAGTGCTGCTGCATGCAAGGAAACTCATTTTTCTTCCTTTGCGAGGTTAACATGTTGGTTTGATGTTTTTCGCTGCCTCGGTGTAATTTGAATTAAACACCGCACACGATAGCAGCAGAGAGAATAGAGATACGAGTGAGTTTTCACCGAGGTGTTTGTATATCGGCCTGTTTATGAGGGCGTTTCTTACATGTCATATTACCTGTCACATTGGTGATGAAACTCTGCCTCCAGCTCCTCCTAAACACATTTCCCTCGTATTTGTGAAACGCGTGCGTTCTGTGCAGTGTATGCAGAAGTTTCTCATTAAGCACAGTAATGAACAGGAGTATCAGCAGTGGGCAAGGTGTTTTATCAATACCAGGGGCGGAGAAGTGAACCCAGCCACACAGCCTCACTTCTGACACTCAGCAGAGAGCTAAGCAAGTGAACATTGGACTTTTCCCTTATTTCAATACTCAGAGTGAGAGAGATAAACAGTGGAATGAGGCTGGCTGTGTATGTGGTACTAGTGGAGCCTCTTGCCGCCTGACCCGTCCATGGTGATGAATAATGAATGAGCAGGACAGAAGCAGTTACCATTTGGAGACAGTTTCCTGATGAATGATTACTGGCTCCATTGGGTCTGTATTTGCATAGGAGATGAAAATGTCGAGAGGAAGACACATGGCTGTTACAGTAGTGGAGGCTGTAATACTTTTGACTGCTGAGCAGGCAACTCTTCTAATGTCATAATCAACTAGCATGGCTGGTCATAAGAGACCACACATAAAACAGAATAACTGGAGATGGGTGAGGGGTGCATGAGGTGACATTTCAAATGAGATGTATTTATCTGTTATGCTATTAAATGGGTTTGTCTGCTCCAGCAGAAATTCCGATTTATGTTTGTACCATTCTGTACAGCTGTTCCTTTAATAACCACATTCATTACCAGGCGACAGTTATTAACAGAGAGGGGAAAAAAAGCTCTGCAACTGAGGTGTGGGGGATTTCTCACATACACACCAGAATAATGAGGTTAAAGATAATGATCACTTTCGCAGAAAAGGAAACAGAACCAGTTGATTCATCCCTTTGTAGTCAGATAAAACCCGGCTGCCACTTACTTTACTGTAGCCGCCATGCCGCCGTGTTGCAATATCTGCTAGCGCTGAAGTGAGGGAGATAAGGATTTCATGGTCATCGCGTCTCCTCACAAGGTGGTTGCGGTGCCGCAAGGGAGGGTACGGCCTCTGTCTGGCCCTGCAGGGTGAGATGAAGTGTCCCTGTCAATGTCAGAACTCTGTTTACACCTCAGAGCAGCCACCTATGCCACCACTTCTCGCCTCGCCACGCAGAATCTCGCTTGGTTTGATCAGCTTTTTGAGTCGGCTTAATCTTGTCAGGCCTGACAATGAAGGCTGATCTCCTCTGTTCTTCTTAGCGCTGGAATCGGCCTACAGCTCGCCCTATTCAAACAGGGCCCAAGATTCCCCCAGAATCCATAATCATTTCTACCAGGGATTTTTGGATGTATCAAACATTCTCAAGTAAAAGCACTGATCTGCATTCATCCCTCCGATAAGCTGGCCTGGCTGAATGCAAAACGGCCTTGCTTAATTCTGACGGCCCCCTTTTTAAAAGTGCCTAAGATATGCATAAGGGGTAGTATTAGAGGAGAAGTCATCTTCTTTTCTCTGTCGTTGAAAAGAGATGAGGAGACAAGTGTGTTTTAGTGCTCTCAGGGTCGGTTGGAGCTAAGAAGAAGTGCGAGAGACTAAAAGAGAGAACAGAGAGAGAAGGTGGGAGCCATCATTACCACAAGGCTACTTAAAAATCCTCCATTGAGGGCACTTAATAGAACCATTTGTAATAGAGGCTTCCTTTCACTACGCACAATGTCGGCAAAGTAAGGAGACGCTCTACACGTGGGTGGATGTGTATAGAGAGCACAGAGTGGATGTTCTGCCCCCCAGATGTTTGCCTTCTTTGATTGAAAAGAAAGTCAGATGCATCGCACACGGTATGCTTTTTTTCTTCGTCCTATGAATTTAATGAGCATTACTTTTCTGGGCCGCTCCGGTGTTCATGTATGTAGCTACAACTTAACTTACAAGAACAAACTCAAAGTACAACTCTGACTCTCTCTGAACTGGAGTATGAATATGATAATACCAGTACAGCAAATGTTATGCATTATACATGTAAAGGATACTGTCTGATGACTTGTCCATAATCAGGAATTAATGGACATTGCGAAGGCTGACGTTTGCACTTTTACGACGGTGACTTGGCAAAGAAAAAAAATGAAAACCATAAATTAGTATTTTCATGCTTTTTGCAATCAAAATCTAAAGTTTTTCACAAGCCACAACTTTATTTCCCTGGTCATACCTGAGGGTTTGACTAATGCCTGGAACAATCATTACCATCCCGTAAAGTTCTCACGCAATAAACATTGTTCACTACTCCAGTAAATAAGAGAAACTCCAGATACAACATGGAAATGAGAACATTTTCTTCATTGGCTCAGCTGTTACCTATCATGATTCAAAGTCGATAACACTGCACACAATTGACCAACAGAAAATATAAATGGACAGAATGCTAAACAACAACACCAGCTAGCTACAGCATCCAGGCTTGTCACTGTCAGCCTACAACCTACAAACAAATGAAAAGCGTGTTCACTGTCCAGCCACAGAGTTGAATAATGAATAGAATGCGAGGCAAAAATGTATTAAGTACAAAGTATCAAAATGTATACAAAGAAGACGTAAGCACAGAGGGGCAGTGTGTTATAGGCGCCATCCTGTGATGTTCAGAGGACTGAAGGACGACGAGTAATGTTGTAAATTATTGCAATATTTTGTTAACAGAGAATTTACAGCACATTAACAGGGAAAAGCTGTTTGGACAGCTTAACTTGAACTACTTAGTAGGTAAATATTGGACACCCTGCAGCCAATCAGAATTAAGTATTCACCCAGACCATGGTATATCATATCATATTATCATAGTGTCATTTAAAAAAAAAAAATACTATGTATTGGAATCAACAGAAATAATTTCCTCAGCATTCTAAATCTAGTTATTATGACTCAAAAGTCTCTTCAACCAAAACAGGGACCATTTGATTGCCATCGCACCCCACAAATTTACATTATCATTCGTTCATTCATCTTCCGCAGGCGGGGATCAAACCAGCTACACCACCTTGTGGCCCCATTTACATGATCTATTTAAGAAAATACGTTTTAAAGTGTCGGCATGGAACTAAATTTTAAAATACATGGACTAAAGCTTGAACTGATGGATGGTTAGAGATTTGCCAGCAGTACACAGTAACTCAGCCACAGCAAGTCGGTTCTCTTAAGACCATATCAAATAAACTGTGCACCTATAGTACAAACAGAGCTTGGGCCAGAACATTCTGGAAGTAATGCTCAGTATGCATTGCTGCTAAAAAAGGTCCCATTTTATCTCCAGTCTTCTTTCAAACACATTGAAAGTTTGGTGAGTCATCTTGCACTCATGATTTTTAATTGGCATCTTAGATGCAGCTTGAGGCGCTTCACTTCATTCCCATTCCCACACATGCCTACAAAGTTACGTCACTTCACCTGTACTACAAATATGTATGTGCACCATTTAACTCCACACTTAGTATTTTGCCGCAATTATATTCCAATTACAAGCATAAACTCCTCTGCTGAATGGTGGAGAGGTATAATTCAACAACCAACCATTCAACGTACTCGACTAACACTAAAGGCCAGAGCTGAGCTGTTTGTCTCCTCTGAATATCACACCTGTTTTTAAAGAATGACAGTGAAAAAAACAACAACGGTTTCATCACAATGGAGCTGGCTTGTCTTTTTTTTTTTCAAATACTGTTACAATTGTGGAAGGAAAATTTGGCTTTGCTATTGACAAAGACTGATATTGATAAAATTATTGACACCCTGAACATAATATTTGGTAGCACAGCCTTAAAATACTGCTGTCCAGTGTCCCTGCAGATTTCAGTGAGATTCCTCCACCTCTCTCGAGGCAGTTTGGCCCGCTCTTCTTTTCCAAACTGCTCCAGTTCTCTCAGATTTGAAGGGTGTCTGCTTCCAACTGCTGTTTTCAGATCTCTCCACAGGAGTTCAATGGATTTAGATCCGGCCACTTGAGAACAGTTTTGGGCCATTGTCCTGCTGGAGGACCCATGACCTTCAAAGGAGAGGCAGTCTTATGACACTGGGGGGAACATTGTGCTCCAAAATACCTCAGAAATCTCTTGATTTCATGACGCCACACACAGGTCCATGTTATTTTCTTTGATGGCTTCATTTTTTCAGTTTATCTGAATTACCAAAAAGCTCTAAATGGGTCTCATCGGTCCACAAAATTCCTGGGTCTACTGCCATAAAACCCACTTCCACTGAGTTGCCGAAGGATGATGTGAGTTCAAACAGTTGTACCTTGTGTCTAAAGGTCAGCTAGAATGTGTTTTGCAGTTGTCAGAAATCCTTTCTCCACATTCAAACGAACCTTCACTGCAATTTTGACTCTTGCGTCTTTTTTCCGGCCTTTCAAAGTTGAAGAATTGCACAAAATGTACACAGGAACACCAAGGTCTCTGTAGAAGGACTTAGACTGTCCATGCTTGGCCACAATCTTCTGTTCAACGTCCTGTAACAATTTCCTGCTTTTATTTTTTTCTCGAGGCTTACGCTGAACACAAAATGGCACAGAACCACACACTGAGTACTCATTTGTACGTGTTGAATATTATATTTCAGGCACCTGTGACTCACCACAGGTGACTTCAAGGTGAATCACCTGCTTGACATGGAATTATTTCTTGCATTTCGTGAAATGTGCCAAACTTTTTATCCAGGGCATTTTGGGGCTTCAGTTCGGAATATAATAAGATTCAGTATTTTGTCTAACTTATTTTGTTTTGTGGACGTCTACAAACAGCGTGAGTCAATCTGTCAAATCCAACCTCAGTCTAAACAGTTCCTTCAAACAGTTTAAGAGTTACATCTCTTCAACTTGTCAAAGATGGCTGAAATAAGAGAGTGTGGCAGCAAAATCAACTGTTTGACTTGTTGCACTTACAAGCAGCATCTTGTGCTTTAGTGACATTTTTCCTAATTTGACCAACTCTGGTAAGCAAAAAAAGCAACACATTTATGAACTAAATGTAGAAGAGCCACACATATCTACAAAACATTAGACAGGCAATCAAGACAAGGCAATCAAGGAGTTTTTAATTGCTTATGAAACAATCTAAATTCAATACGGATGCCTCTGTATGACCTACACAAACAAACTAGATCTTCAGCGAGAATATTTCTTTTTTCCATTTCTAGTTATTCAGAGTGCCTGCCACCAGTTCCAGTTCCTTCAAAATCAGAGAATACAAGCCCGCAACAGGGCAGCACCAGCTCCTCCTCCGGCCAGGAGCAGAGCGCCGCCTCACTGCCCCGTCGGTCTCCACTGATCCAGATCGGCCCAGCCAAACACAAGGAGGTGATTTTCCATGTGATCCAGGACAATTTTGGCAGGAAATTCCACTTTGTGTGCTATTGGTGGGCGGAGAAAAATATGCAGCGGGGCAGCAAGCTCACTGCTCGCTTCCTGGGAGCCAATACGGACACCACGCTGCAGGAGGACCAGGCAGGATGCTGGGCTTAATGGAGGGAAGGGAGGCACAGGAGAACCAGAACAAGGACTCAGTGGGCCAGACTGTGTGGTCCTGTTGCAGCAAGTTAAGATGTTTCTGAAGGAAGACTGGCAGCTGCAGATCATCACAACACAAGGTGGCGCTACTAGTGAAACACTACCACTTTTGCCCACATGGGTCGCCGTAATCAACACAAAATGAAAGTCAGCCAATCATTTTTGTTGACTGAAGTTAGACTGACACTAAATCCAACAGGCACCAAAATGACTGCAACATTATACCAAACATACTGACTTTATTTAATGGTGTCCTCAGATATTAGCCAAATTGAAAACAATGTGATCAATCTAACAACAGCAACACTGCAACAGGATCTGAGCAGTAAATCAGACCTGAGTACAGTGTGAATGAGAATCCATAGAGGTGCATCAACTGGGGAATAAATGACTTCCTCTCAAATAGGCAGCATTTCATTCAGCCTGTGAGCCGTGTAAGACTTACCAAGGGATGACTCAGGGATCTGCGGTGTCACCTCTCTTGTTCACTCTCACCTCTTATATAAGATCTAGATCTGGGATATGCCACCTCCAGGATTATCTCCTCATTCATCTCTCGTGGGAAACATCTGTAAAGGCGAGAGGAGGAAGACTTTAGGAATCTTCTGGAAAGCTTTGTTGCCTGGTGTAGCGGGAACAATCTGCTGCTCATCGTCTGACTCACGAGTCTTAAGAGGAGATTTTATACGAGAAGTTCTCCAAGAGCCTAGCAGTGCATAGAATATACTGTATAGTGCATAGGACCTGGACTGGGTTGATGAAGCACTACAGTGTGGACTGCCAAGGAGGGTCAGGTTATATGTATAACTTCCTCTGTGTAACACAGACATATGTCTGTATATTCCCTGCAGTGAGGTACCACCACGCCAGCCCAGTATTATAATTATTATAAATAAATTATAACTATGTCCTCATAATGTCACAATCAGTGCCAATGCAGAAAGCAGTGTGATATTTCTGCAGCGAGGCAGAAAGCAAGAGAGTGGAAGTCAGGGTGGTGCATGAACACGGAGCATATCTGGACTTTGTAAGCAGGAGAACAGAGTTAACATCAAAAGACCTGCAATTAATGTTTGCCTTTTTTTTTAACTTTACATTAACAACATCTTTAGCATTGTTTGTTGAACCTTAACCATGCTAAGCTATCGTGAAGACTGTGGTTAAAAAGGAGAATAAAAAATGCTGGCAGTGGATATTAAACTAGAATTAGTAACTCCTGGTTGCAGTTTACATTCATGTCGGTTTGGATTTATTTGTAGCCATGACAGTAGAAAAGGCTTTAAACATGGACGATGATGTAAAGAAGCTACAAATTCTCGGATGCTTCACACACATCCTAAAGAAGATCTATACAAACATCACAGATTCAAGGTAATTGTCACCAATTCAGTATCCGGCCAAATTTCTTCCCTTCTGTTCCTGAGTTATGGCGTTTAATTATGGCCAGAAACATGTTAAGGCTGACCTTTGACATAGAAAATGTCATCACTGTATCATGTTAGACATTTGTGTGTAATTGGCCATATACATAATTAATGTATGAATTCTTGAGTTATGGACAAAAAAAATATTCTGAGGTCACAGTGACGTTGACCTTTGACCACCAAAATGGAATCAGTTCACCCTTAAATCAGTTTGAATTCTGTCCGGGGATTCCTGGGATGGACAACCTGACAACACAATGCCTCCGGCCACGAGTGTTGCCAGCGCGGAGGCATAAAACAACCTAATAATTATGCTCTGTACTGCCCTTACATCTGTAGTTTTACATATTTCATCAATTGTACTCCAAATCGAAGCCAAATCTCCTTCAGATGAATCCCACACAACATGCATAGTCATAGAAAATGTAAATAAATAGAGTACTTTATAATCCAAAAAGGAAAATTGCAATGTTACGGCAGCTACTTCACATAAATCTAAATATCAATAGCTAAAATAGACTGGATAAAATGTAAAAAAGATAAAACAAAAAGTGAATTTAATTAAATATGAAAGTGACAACAGATATGACTAGATGGTAAATCTGAATACACTGTACAATAGTAGTAATGTATGAGAGTCACAAAAAAAAAGTACTGAACAGAATATTAAAAATAATGCAAAAAGAAAAGAATGCTGTGGATTTAATGGAACTGGTACATTGATCATAGTTATTTCCAAAGATGATTGATAGTAATGGGAGATTACTTGATGTTTTCTGATTTATAATCTTTAATAACATCCTCTTCAATTGAACTTGTTGAGAAAGAAAACACAACTAGTATTAAACACTCAGTCACCACAATGACTGTGTTCATAGCATCTAGGAAGAAAATAAAATGTGTACTATTAGTTGGCTTGGCTTCAGTATTAAAAATCATAGTGCATTCCCACTTGCCATTCAACACATTTAGTCAAAATGTGCTTTGCCTCGCTTACTGTTGTAAAACCGCTTATCTCCAGGCTAAAACTGTTTCACACAGGCAGCAGAGAAGAAGAAGCATATGCCACAGGTGATTACTGGAGCTAAGGGGTGTGTCAACTTCTCTCCTTCAACTTTGGCCCTTGTTCTGAAGCAGGCAGTCGAGGCAGTGAGCGGGAGTCGGCTCCACAGGTTGAGCACAGGGGTTAGATGTCGGAAGCGCTGGGCTCTTCTGGCTTAGAGGCGTAGGTCTGCGCAAGCATGCAAAATTGGCTGTGAGTTCAAAGAGAATCAGTGAGAGCAGGGAGTTGAGTTGAAACCTGTTATTTCTCTCTCTCCCCCTCTCTCTATCTCTGTTTGATTCCGACTCTCTCTCTCTCTCTCAAGCCTTTCTCTCTCAAGCCTTTTCTAATGATGACTTTATCTGCCTCCCACTGGAAGGCAGAGGAGCCGCGGCCTCGGGGCCTGCAGCACTAAGGTATCAGCATCGCAACTGATGCTTTCCTCTATCTCTGCTTTTCATATCAGCCCTCATTCAGACCTCTTTAGCCTTGAATATGCACAAGTGGAATAATTTAAACATGTCCGGAATCCAAAAATTTGCTGTCTTATACTCAACCCTGATTACCATCAAAAAAGTTTTTTCTTTTTCCTTCAAACCTGTCAAATGGATACGGATATGAATGTTGGACATTTGGGGAATAGCTGATGGACTCGAGTCTGAGCATAGTGATGAGGAAAATAGGATTACATCTATGTGCATACCTGTGATGGAGGTTTTTATAGCAGGAATAAACCGACAAATGACAATCTCTTTGATCCACTGCATATTCTTTGATGACAAGACAGAAAAGTAATCCTTCTCACATGCAAGATGACGTTTGCTGCAGGGCACATGCCAGCACCTAATCATGCTTCTTTGTAGAAGGCAAGTTTGGGTCAGAATTTAAATGCAGACGTGAATCTCTACTTCATCACAGGTTAAAAACGGTTTAAATGGAGTGGGAGCCGGAATGACGCCACATCATCAGCTAATGCTAGTGCTAGATAGCTAGCATGGTAAGCAAGGTGCAAATCTTATTTAAAATGAACAGCTGGCTTATTTGCACCTGTCAGCAGATGCCAGCTTCACCAGGATGGTGTTACATAACTGCATCCAACTCTGCACAAGTACCCCAACCAACCAGTGCAAGACATTAGTGCTGCAAATAATTTTTGATGGAATAAAGAGTACGACCCAGGAATTATTTTTCGGATCAACTGTGTGCTTGTAAAAGAGTCGTCACAAAACAGACGGAATTTGTAGTGAGAAAAATGTTGTTATTGTAAAAGATGTTTGTTTTTTCAAGAACGGGGTGTCTTTTACAATCATCTAGGAGACACTGAACTAACACTGGTGAATTATTCAGCGAATGTGCAAGAGAAAGATTGATACCATCTGTGATCTCACATTGTGGTAATTAAGACCAAATTTAACTTAAGCGTTACTTTATTATTTAACCAGTGTACAAAGAGTAATGTAAAGCTATTAGGCAATAGAAGCATTAACACAGAAGGCACCAAACCTTCTAGATTTTTTTCCTTGTATTCATTACAAATGGGTAAAAAGGAAAGGATGGATTACAGACTGAGAAAATGTAATCAATATAACCTTCTGGCCTCACTGTGCATGTACACTATGCACAGCTGTGCAGTGAGCAAAACACACTTCCAATAAAGGTTGGAGACAGGAGTTTGCCTTTGAGGATTGAAAGCTCTGAAAACGCTATGAGACGGTGAAATGTATTGGCATTTAAAACATTAAAAATTAAACTATTATTGTTAGGACAAGATACTATAAACAAGAGTTACAATAAAGTTATTGTAAAGAATGAATTATTATAGTAACAAGAAAACACAAGAGTATAGACTTACTGAATCAGTTACATTTTCCCTCTAGCCAGAAAGGAACAAAATATCAAGACAGTGTCAAATTAGGGATACACAATATGAATTTGTTTTATTTTAGCCAATAACAATAAGCAGTTATTATCTGCTATAGTTTGACGATAACACTTTCACCTGTATCTTATGCACACCTGAGGGTAAGAAAGGATAAGATGATGTAGTGCACAAAGATGGATGATTTAATATTTCTTTGCTCTTACTAAATTCTAACTGACATCATTAACACAATAAAAACAAAAAACTCTGAACCTTGTTTATGGATTGTGTACTCATTTTGCACTGATATGACTCTGCGGAAAGCTGTTTTCTGAAACCAAAAACATCTTTAAAGAATATGTAACAATTATACATTATACATACAATGTATGTACGTTGTTATAAATTATAAACAGAGTTTAATAGGCCAATATTGTAAAACGACTTATCTACAACTATACAAGCAAAGCAATTTGGCTTTGTATTATCAACTATTCTTATTGGCTAAAATATCATTATCAGAATAATATACATTTCCTATTATTAGCCAATGGCCAGATATATCATGTATCCCGAAGTCAAATACATGAGCTAACAGTTAGCCTAACAGCAAATCAACAGTTGCCCAGAATGTAATATTAGCAACACATTAGCCTTAGACAGCTAGTATTATAGCTCGCTTAGTTAGCACTAAAGTAAAGACCTAAAAAACGAATGTAATGGACTGCACTTGTATAGCACTTTTCTAGTCTTTGCGAACACTTAAAGGGCTTTAACACTACAGACGGCGCTCAATCACACACACATTCATACTGGTGGCCGAGGCTACCCTACATTATGCAACCTGCCACCATCAGGAATTCATTCACACACTGATGAACGCAGCAATGCAACACATGTAGGCTGCCATGGTCAGGGGTTGAACCACCGACATTCTAATCAGTGGGTGACCAACAGCAAGTAACCATTACTGCTGATAATACAAAAGCATTTCTATGGTATAAGGTAATATTTGCCTGTTACTTTGCTCGGTGACTGACAGATCTAAAGACAAGGTGTATGCAATGATGGCAGCTAAACTGCTCTGGAACCTTGACAGTTGTTGTTGCTACTAGCAACAGAATATTCTACCGACACCAACTGCTGGTTGCAGGTGAATCATTTTGTTACTAAAGTTTCCATTAAATAACATTTTTTCGCACCTTAGTCTACTTCAAGATCAAAGTTTAAAATACAAGTTGAAGCCATGCATAATCTTTTACACTTCTTTTGCTTATTAGTCTCTCTGGAAAATCACAAACCTGTATATTAAGAAAAGTTTAATTAGCTATTACACTATCTTCAGGGTCAACCGAGGGGCGTGGATATCAGAGTCAAGGATGTAAGCTCCAACAATTTGCTTTCCACATAATTACAAATCATAATAAGGCAGCTTTACAAAAAATAAGTTATGTATAAACAAAAACCACACTGCAATTTTAATTAGGTTAAATTAATTTAATATTGGCAGGTGGTAAAATAAGCAACTGTATCCAACTCAAGCGGACTGTCAATCAGCCAGCATATGCCTCTTGAAAGTTATGTGACAGTTTCTAAACTCAGTTAATTACCCTATTTATTAGTCCTGAGTGCTACAAAAACATTTTCAAACCAAGACATGGGAATGACTTTGTATTTGTGTCCTTGCTGCTTCTTAGCCAAGGACTGATTTAGGCTGTTCCTAACTTTATTTACAAAATGCTTGTGGGTCTGAATTTAATTGAAACCCAATTAAAATCACAGCATGAAAACTCTAATAATAGTCAAGGGTTCATCTTTAACAGGAGAAGTTTATGGAAAATGCCTCATTCCCTTCACCCTTTCTATTTTGTCTACAATTTGAGTTAACGGGG